>SCDY01000787.1:0-82629 GCA_004143825.1 Drosophila micromelanica | reverse complement strand
GGGGTCGGAGATGCTTCCTTCTGCCTGTTACATACATTTGCACAAAACCATTATACCCTTTTTTACCCATTTTCAATGGGTTCAGGGTATAATAATACAAGGAATTTATTATGAGTATATTATGGGTATATTTCGAGTTTACAACGAGTGTATTATTATCACTTAATTAGAATTATTATTTTTATTTTAAGAAGAACATATACAATATATTTAAGTATTAGTTTTATATTGTATAATAAAAATAAAAATAAATGAGAAGATTACCAATTTAAGATATGTATTATAGTGTCAGTATATATGAGTATTTCAGAAATTATTGCCGCAATCGAAAGGCGTTTCAGTTTTGGGCGTCGCAACGCTTTCGCCGGCAATCGATTCTCGTTATCGATTGCTAATCGGGGCGCAGCTGATTAGAGGCATGAATATTTATATCTCACTCTGAAGATCTCACTCCCAAGATCTGCTGCCGTTGCTCTAATCATGGTGATCATGGGATTGCGCCACTTGGCCAGTTTATCTTCGGTGACGCCCAGCGTTTGTTGTCGTTTCTGATTTGAGGATTTGGGCGCGCATTATGTCTTGATTAAGTATACGCCGCGTGCTTATTGATTTAGTTTCACCACAAATTGCGCATTTCACGCTTCAAGTGAACATAGACACAGGCGGGGTGGACAGTGGGCGGGGGCAGCCCATTTGAGTAGTTGGATGTCGGCCATTTGTCGAGCGACTGCTTGGGGAACACCTGCAACTGCGGGTCTCAAGTTGCCGCAATTCGAATTCGAGTTCGAATTGCAGCGAATCGACTCAACAGACTGACGTTTACATGTTCACACTTTATTCTCTTATGGTAGTGTTGTTGAATACCCTGTACAAATTAAAGTTTGTATAAAAGGGCGTTATAATTTTGTGAAAGCTTATGTACTTAAAAGGCATAAACTCAAATAAAACGTATTTATTATATATAATAATTATAAGTATTTTAAAAAAATACCTTGCAATAAATAAATCAAGTAATTAAAATATTTTTAAATACAAAATCTGCATTTGAAGGGTCGACAGAGACTGCACATTTTATATTTAGAATCTCGAGTAACTTTTTTACTGATTATAGTAAATATATTTTTCTATTGGGTCAGAGAATTGAATATTTAAATAAAATATATCGCTTGAAGGTGCTGAAAGCCTTTAAACTTGTATTACCATGTTTATTTAATAATAATAATTTATAGTGATCTACCCTGGTTAAATGTGTAGGGTATTCTTTATTCGTTAACTCTCGACAAATAATATATTTTTTATTGTTTTTGTTATTTTGTTGCGATTCTTTTATTTTTTTTTTAGTTGGTTGCATTTTTGACTGCTCTTGACAACTGCCGCAACTGCAGTTGTTTTCCCATATTTGGGGAGCAGTAATGCTTTAAGGGGCGGGGGGAGTGGCACCTCTTGCATGTTGTCAACGGGGGCGTCTCTCTCATTCTCTTTCTCTCTCTCTCTTGTTGGGTGCCAAAAAACAAACTTGTAACGAGCTGACAAACGGGAATCTGCGCGAGGCGTTAAATTTCATGTAGGTATTGATTTCCATTTGATTTGTCGACGTGCGACTCCTTCCCTCCCCCCGCCACACCACACACACCCCCCTTTGCCGTTGCACTCTCCCCAACAAAAACAAACAACTGACAATATTTCACAACATTTCACCTCATTAATCAAACAAAATGCAAGGGCAGAGTCCCAGCTTCAACTCCAACTGCGTCTCGAATTCAGATTCTTTATTTTTTGTATTCTTTTACTTTTGCTTGGAATGTTTCGGCATATTTTCGGCAAGTGTCAGAGCGATTTACAGTTAGCCTGGCGAAATCGGCAACGAGAATCGCCTCGGCTCGGGCGGCCGTTGACTTTTTAATTGATTAAAATGAGAAATCGTTACGATTTGTGTGCGCTGATTGCGCGAATGATTTTCAACAAGGATCTGATTTCAAAACTATATATATAAATATGGGTGGTAAAGGGGGGGGGGGGCTTTGATGCTGCAGAGGTCACTGCAAATGCGCCATTGTTCGGTTTGTTCAAAATGACAAGTGAACGCTGCTTTCTATAGGGCCTGCGCACAGGAAATGAAATTCGATACTTTCTGTGCGCAGTTCTCGCAAATTGTTCGCAGTTGTTGTTTCTGCTAAAAATGCCACAGCCCCAAAGGCTGTGAGAGAACGCAGATTGCAGCCTTTAAACTGCCCAATAATAAGCAATAAAAATTCCGCTTGGATTTTGTTATATATGCGCTGAAGATTTATTGGCGGCTTAGCCGCTTTGATGGGGCCACAAGCTGAATGCTGAATGCGCTGCATTCGAACCCCAAAAGATGCCTAATTGTGTCCTTTTGATGCAACTGTTTCGCATATTTGCTGCCAATAGAAGTTTTTGGAAAGTCTCACTGCCTCCCCCCCCCGCCCCACTCTTTATTTGTGCTGTATGCGGCGACCTCTAGCCTCTTCCCTCTCCCCCCTGCTCGTCGAGCAACGCTGACAACTTTTGTACATTTCTTGCTAAATTAACTGAATTTCTGACCCAGCGCAGGACGAGACAACTGCCCAAATCAAAAGAGCAAAAAAGAACTGAACAGAAAACAGAACAAAAAACAACAACAACAACAGCAGAAGAGTTGCCAACAACAAAGGCGAATCGTTAAGAGTCCAAAGATCGCATAACTCGCACGCTACAGCACCCCACCAAACCCCCCCCCCCCCCATCGCCGCCTACCAGTTGCCAGTTCAACTGCAGTGTCTCAACTGTAAATTTCCAAAAGACCAAAGCCGAAAGTTGGCTGCAGCTGCGACTGCGAGGCAGATCTCGGGATGGGGTAGCAGGGTGTCTGGAGAGAGCAAGAGAAGGGGTTGGGGGAAATATGCGCAAACTGCTTGATGTCCACTTAAAAGTGTCAACGTGAAATTCTTGGCTGCCCAGTGCACAAAAAGTGAGTGTTGCCTGGTCGCGAGCCGCCGCCGAAGGGGGGGAGGGGGGTGCAACAGGAGCAGGAGGCGAAGGCAGTTGTTGCGGTTGCTGTGGTCGACTTCTGTTTATGGAACTGCCTCGCGGAGCAGGACCGAGGCAGCCATTGCGAGCCCAACAATGAGCTACAGTTGTAAATTAAGAAGATCTATATTATCTGACTATATTAAACACTACCTTTGTTAAAGGAAATTTTCAATTTCTAGGCAAGGATAGATGAGATGCAAGACAGTTTGGGGTAAGTCTCAATAATTGGATGATGGATTGTTTTTATAACATTTGTCGTTTTCTTCCCTTTGCTTTTCGGTTGACAATCATAATCGGCTTAAAACGTTTTAATTCCACTTTAAAGTAAAATGGGAAAACACAAAACTTTTGAAAAGATAATATTTGAATTTTTTAAGTTTAATCAGCTGGTAATAAGCATTAGACAGCGTCTCCAATCCGCAGGGCATTAATTAATCGCCATGAACCATTCCCCACTGATCACCTCAGTTGCTCTTATTGCTGCCTTCCTGTTCATATACCCTGTAAGCATTGAAAGTGCTTAATTGGTCATAATTAAGTTGTAGAACTAATCAGCCTATCAGCCTAAACAAATGTGTTTTTGTGCGTATTTAAATGAACACAGAAACTCTAAAATATATATAGATAGATAAAGCAAATTTGGTAAATTGAAAATATGGAGTGCATTGGACCAATTGAATTTAAATAATATACTCTTATGTAAATTGGTTTCCTTTTTTGTTTTCATTAATAATCTGCGAATATAGAATATCCAAAAACTATTTGAAATTGATCACAGTTTGACTACTGCGTAAAATATTATACTAAACATGATTTTTATTTTATTATGTTATTTTATAATTTTTTATTATTCAAAACAAATAATTAGTTATGTGTAAAATATCTGCAATAAATATATGTGTTGGAAATTTTTTAAGAGTTTCATATTCTTTCGAGTATTTTCGCTACAGGGTAGCTTATGGCTCTCAGTTCTGTAGCATTCTTATTTATTCTTTTTCTCCTTTTTTTGTTTTCTTTGTGTGTGCTTTTTTTTTATTTGGTGGCTTTTGTTATTTTGGCAGTTGAATTGCGCCTTTCGCCAAACCATTCGGCTCATTTATCTGAAACTTTTCTTCTTTCATTTCGGCTGCAGTTTTGTGGCCGCAGACAGTGGAGAAGCAGGGGCGGGCCGGGCAGGGCGGGGCGGTTGAGGCAGAATCTGTAGCCGAAGGCTTGTGTTTTTGTTGTGGTTGTTTGTGTTGCTGCTGCTGCTGCTGTTCTGTTGCTGCTGTTGCTGTTGCTCTCTTGCGGGCCAAAGTTGTAGCATTTCGAGAATTTAGGTTGCTCCTTTTTGCTGGCTGTAGCGGTGTGTGTGTAAGTGTATGTGTGTGTGTGCTTGGCATTTTGTTGCTTTGTTTTGCGGGCAACAAAAATATCACACGAGTATAATTGAGTTTGACACAATAAATTGCTCATCGCGGACAAGAAGCTGGGCCAAACCTACAGCAGCAGCAGCAGCACGGGTTGCTGTTGTTGTGGTTGTTGTTGTTGTTATCGCTGACCTTTAAAGCCCCGCCATTGCCGCTGATTTATAAATTGATTCTGTTTAACTTTGTGGCACAGCGGGTTAGCTCCTTGGGGCAACTTGCGCTCACACCGAATCTGACTGCGGGCCGAGGGCAATGCCGCTGCCCATTTGCAGCTGACAACTGCTGCCGCTTGTTGCATTTGGCGCATTAACACGTTTGTGTTTGAGTTGTAGCTGGACTTCTATTTCTCTTTTTACATAAACTGCCGTTTGATTTCTAAGCGCGGCTTTAATGAGAATCCAAAGCGTTTGACATTGATGACGACGACGTCGACGGCACGAATATTTCAATTAACTGACAACTCGCCGAAAATGACTGAGCAGCGGCTACTCCGGGTAGTCGGCCCCTGCTCCTGTCTCCTACCATGGCAAAACTGAGCGACTGTCAGCGAGCATCAAAGAACGACAACAACAGCAACGACGACGACGACAACAGCTTTGCTGTTGCCTGTTGATTTTGTTATTTCCGCTGCGCAATGCGATAAAATGCAAATCTCTTTTGATGCTAAAAGGACAACAACAACAGGCAGCAGCAGGCGAAACAATGGCTGCATGTTGCTGTTGCTGACGTTGATGTGCCACCAACAGCAGCAGCAGCATCAGCAGCAGCATCACAAAATCAACTTGCTGGCTGATGGATAAGGGCTAGGGGAAAGTAGAAGGTGCGGGGGCACGGGGTGAGAGCTGGGGTTAGCTCGGCTAATCTTCATCAGCCGCCGTTTGTAGTTGGCATTGCGCATTTTGCGGTTGTGCGCAAAGTGTAAGCCTCACACAAATCCCCAGACACACGAGCAACAGTGCTCAAAGGCGGGGGCAAAGGAGGATGTAGGTGTGTGTGTGTGTGTGTGTGTGTGTTGTCGAAGAAGATGGCGCAGCTTTATCTGCGCAATAGATGGACATTTGGATAGATTGTTCTTGTTTAGCTTTGACGTTGCAGCCACAGTTGCAACAGCAGCAACAACAACACCACCTCCCCCCCCTGCAGCACACGCCCCCGCGCCTTGGCTGCCTTTATGAGATTCGATCATCGCAGCTCCTTTTGGGCCAGCCCGCCGGTGTCTCATGTCCAAATTGTTTGGCCACAGTAGCGGCTGCTGTGGCCTCTATTGTTGCTGTTGCTGCTGTTGCGGCAGCAACATTTGCAGCTATGGCAGCTATTATTATATTTTAATGGCTGCCTTTGTGCGGAATTGAGTTTGGGGCTCCAGCAGATGGATGAATGGCTGTCTGGATGTGCATTGAGTGCAACTATTGCCAGAACAGCTATTGGCCAGAACATTGCCATTATATGGCCAACATTGCGCGTGTTTCATTATGCGTTGTTGTTGTTGGTGTTTTTGCTGATGCTGCTGCTGCTGCTCCATGTCAGTCTCTAATGGCCGGAATTGGTATTGGATTTTGATGCTTGGCATTTTTTTGAAATACAAGCTCATCTTTCCGCGGGGCGGGGGGCGAGAGCGGCGCCAGTGCGGCCAGTTCACAAACGTATCGAATTACGTGCGACGGCGGCGGCGGCGATGCCGCATCTTTTCTTTGATGCATCTCTGCAGCCCTGCCACGCCCCGCCCCGCCAGCACTTTGCTTATATGCGGCGTCTGAGCTGGCCAATATTCAACTACAAGAAGCTTGTGATCCCAGGCTTTGGTCAGTTTATGTGCTAGCGGAACCGGAAATGGCCAGTGCCAAACAAAAGACTTAGGCAACGAACTTGCTCTTCATATATGCATAAAAAAACAAAACATCGCTTTTATTGTGCTGTGCATTTGTTGTTGTTGCTGTTGCTGCGACTGCGCCAATCAAGTCGGCAATTAGCAAAAGCCTCCCTCCCCCCTTTACCCTGCCCTCTTTCCGCTGATTTTTTTGTAGCGGCAATTATTTTCGCATTTGTTGGCCACTTGAATGGCAACTGGCGGGGTCATTTGAAACGACTTGGAAACGAGCTTATTAGTGCGCGCATTGCAATAAATTTTGGACAATAATCAAGCGTGCGCTACAATAAAAACAAAATGAAATGAAAGCCACAACTTCAAAGGATTTACCAAAGTGTTAAACTGACATGCGAGACGGCCAGGCAAATGCAGATGCAGATGCACACAGAGGAGCGGAGCAGGTTCAGACTATGGTCGTCAAGCTCTAAGCCATAATTCTGAGTGTGCTCACGGTGTGAGTTAAGCAAAAGTCAGTTTAGCGTCAGCGGGCTTAAATGGGAAGGGGGGGCAAGGTGAGGGTTTAGGCCGCGGCTGTGTCTCTGCTCTGCTCTGCGCCCCCATAACTGACACTTGCAATGAAGACATTAGCCGCTAATGGAATTGTTATTAAGCCGGAGTCGCAGCCCGAGCTTAGGCTTCCAACACAACTTGATGGCTGCCTCAGCGGCGGCTTTAATTTTCTCATCAGCCAATCATTTCGAGTTGAAATAAAATTATTATTGTATTTCATTTTCATGGGCAGTTGCCGTCGCTGCCGTTGGCAATTGTCGGGAATTTGGCAGATTTCAAGGCTCAGCTCGCCTCGATTTGCTCGCAATGGGCAATCGTCATCGTCATCGTCATCGTCATCGCCATCGCAATCGTAATCGCTTTATTGTGCGCTTGATGCATTGACAAATTATAAAGGCATAAGGCAGCACCCGCCCGCCCCCTCCTTGATGCCAGCATCCGCCTTGTTGCCACAACTGATTGCATCTTATCACGCAGCAGCAGCTCGCAAATCACTTATTTTGCAATCAGCTGGGCCAAAGCGACGGGCATGGGAAGAGGCACAGGAATAGGCACAGAAATGGGCACAGTTTGGAAGTTCCTTTTCGCCCCAATTCCAAGCTCAATCCCTTCAATTGCAAAAACTGTGCAAAAGGATGTTTTCGATTGTAACATACTCTGTGTCTAGTATAAAATAAAAGCAAAAGCAGTTTGGAATGAGACGGAAATGAATTGTAATCAAATTTTAAAAAGAAAAAGGAAAGGGGTATTTTTTTTATATTTTTTTTATATTTTTTTACAAACTTTTATTTTACCGATAATGTGTCCAAAATCTGTGAGTTTTAAATGTCAATGAAAGTTTATTAAAATAAAATTTTTAGTTTTTAAAATCTAAGCATTCCAGCAATTAAAATTTCATGAATAATGGATTTCTTTTTATTTCACATCCTGTATATAAGTATGCACATTTGCGTTGCTTGTAAAGATATTGTATGCTATCTCCTCGTAAAAAACTAGAAAAGTCTATTTTAAATATTAGGCAATACACAATTGAGCTGGCTGGATCAAGGTCATTGCAGGTCATAATTTAGTCAAAAATTGGGTTCATTAGAAGCAGATATCTTTGACACTATTAAGTCTTTATATTCTTGATCAATATCAATCAAGTCGATTTCTATGTTGACTAGTCTTTCAGTTTTTAAACTATTTTAATAAAATATTGCAATTACGATTGAAATAT
The DNA here is from genome assembly GCA_004143825.1 of Drosophila micromelanica. Taxonomy (NCBI): domain Eukaryota; kingdom Metazoa; phylum Arthropoda; class Insecta; order Diptera; family Drosophilidae; genus Drosophila; species Drosophila micromelanica. The sequence goes on along the minus strand of SCDY01000787.1, from coordinate 74,591 downwards.
AATCGATTACATAAAACCAATATGCCCAAATATCCCTTCCCTTGTAACAGAGTATAAGGCCAGCACAAGACAGCGCCTAAAGTCTAGAGTGGGGCATGCCACGTTGCGGCTGTCAGTGGTGTGGCATAGTGGCGCTGCCCTGTTTAAAAGCTGTCGAAGCTCCAATTTGACAGGCCAAGTGAAAAATGTCCATGCGTCCAACGCGTAGAACAATGTAAAGGCCCCGGCTATGAACGCCATATGAACGTGTACGTGCTTATAGTTAAGACAGGCATAGACAACCACTGCACCACTGCACCACACAGCCACTTAAATGGCTTTAAAAATAAACCCAACGGGCTAGGCCTGCTGTTGTTCTTGTTGTTGTTGTTATTGTTGCTGGTGTTGTTTTTGGCCTATAACAAATTAAGGCTTTTCACTTTCCGCAGTCGCGTGTTGTTGTTGTTGTCTGCCGTACACACCCCAAAAACCGAATGCTGCGTGGCCCAAATGAATACCTAGGCGAGAGCAACCCATAATCATCATCATCATCATCATCGTACCGAGCTGAGTTTTAGTTGGAGTTCAAGTTGTAATTGTTGATGGAGCTGATCCTGCAGCTAAGCTCTAGAATCCAGGTGGTTGTTGTTATTTGTATTGGCCGTAATATGAATTAACGCGTCTACTTATAATAACCAAGTCGGGAGTAGAACTCAATGTGACCAAACAAACCAAAAAAAACAGAGAACAAATTCTCATGATCCGCTGCAACTGATATCAATAGGAGGAGCATCCTGAAAGTCTCCGCTGGCAAATGGAAATAACTCAACTGGTCAAAAAGGAGTGTGCAACAGAATAATGATAATGACGACAGCATGCGGCCAATTGCCAACTGCCAGACAAACAGTTTAAGGGCTTCAAAGGGGGAAGAGGGGCTTCAGTTGAAGTCTGTGGAGAGGTGTGTTACTGGCCAGAAATCAGAAACAAATAAATGAGTTCATGCAACGGCTTTGAACTGAAGACAAAGTGCGACGTTCCTGGACTCCACTTTTGCTGCTTATTCTTCTCATTCGCATTCCCATTGCCTGTTGCGTCTGTGTAGCGTCTAGAATTTGTTTGGCAACCTTCAATAACTGTGGCATCTGTGGCAACAAGGAGGCCACCGCCTATCGTCGAGTCAGATTGCAAAGCGCGACAACAAGCCTCTGTGCGGGGCAGAGTGGGGCAGGGTGGTGCAGGGTGGTGCCGAGTTGGAGCACGGCTTAAAAGAGATTCCGATATTAGGCTGCTGCGTATGCGGCATGCCAGTTCAAGAGTTCAGCTACGTTTTTGCCACCTACAACACGTGTGTGAGAGCAGCAACAACAAGACAGGGGGCGTGCCTGCCACTATGATGTTGCCAAAAAAAAAAAGCAAAAACAGAAAAAGTACGACTCACCTATATTGTGTATGCCGAGGATAAATACTCTTAAGAGATACATATATAGCTTTATTTATTTAGCTGATCTAATTTGTAGTTTGTCAGTGACTATTTATATTATTATATTGTTTTTATTTATATAGTTATTAGCTATGACAAGGCAATTTTGGCGTACTGCCGTATTCTTATTATTCATAGAAAAAATTCTTATTTTACGCCAGATTTTTTATCACTTTATAAAAATATATATTTATATATTTTCAGAAAGAACATAACATCTGCAGGATAAATACTAATCTGGTTGAAATTTTTGCAGCCTAAAAAAGATAAATTCACATATATCTTGTCTCACATCTGCTCAGTTTATCAAGATAAAGATTTATGCAGTTTATGGCCTCAAAAATGTCTTCTTTAAAGCGTTACACGTCGCGTGACATAATTATAATGCCCACGGTAAGGGCATGAAGAGAAAACAACTGAAAAAATAATAATAATGAAGGCTTTCTGCCGGCAATCCATTTCCAGGTCTCACAAATGATCGCCTCGACGTCGTCATCGTCGTTGTCGATAGCCACAAATCTGCAGTCCTTGTGGTTGGCAGTGGCTGCCTGGTGGTTGCTGCTTGGTGGTTGCCGCCTGGGGCCAACAAAACGTTAATGGAAATTAATCACAAACACAACAGCAATTTGTAACATGTTGAATATATGCGGTAAGAACTCAGCTTGTATTTTAGTATATTTCATATTTATTTTTGATTTTCTTTCGCTATTACAAACTAAAACTTAAACATACTGCTTTATAACTAAGGAGAATACATAGTATATATATATATATATAAATTTTTACAGCTTTGCTAAATCGCAAAAAAGCGTTATACAAGTAGCATCACACATAAAGTGAAAAATAATTAAGAAACTAGAGCTTAAGTATCTACATATCGTGCTTATATTCGAATATCGTCAGACCTATATCATATATCGTTTATCGTGTGTATGCATACACACTCGCACACACACACATGTACTTAAATACGCTTCGTGCTAAGTATGGAAAAACATTTACAAGGGCTCTCCAATGATTACTAAAAACAACTTTTTACAATTCTGCCCGCTCGCAACTTGCCCCCTCTCCCCCCGCCCTCTCCTCTTGCGATGTATTTCTTAGTATCTCAGTTGATTATTCTCTTTATTTTGATAATGCGATATCATGGTAGGGAATATGGGTGTATGTGGAATGGGAATGGAGGCAGACATGCGAGCGTTTTCTTTATTCTTCCTCTTGTTCGATTCTAAATGGTAATGTTTAATGGTTAAGTGCACTTGGGGTTCGTTTAGATGCGTTTCCTTTCGCCTTATAAAAACTAGTTTAGTTCTATGCTTAACTTTACATTTTACGTACTACTTCTACTTGTTACGTACTACGTTAAGGTCTACGTTTTTATTTAAGGTTTTTGTCTTGTGTTTTTTTTTTGTTTTTGTTTTTAGCTATTAAGAAATGCTTACAACTTATGGCTGGCTTGGTTTTTTGTCTGTTGGGCCCGTTGGCGCTTCAAGGCGGCCAACCAAGCGTATTTATCAGAGAGTCTTTGTTGGCTTTGTGGTCGTACCTACTACTACTACAATCGTACAAATGCTATATATACATTACATACAACAACAACTATGCGTGCCTGTTGTGTTTATCAGTGTGTGTGTGTGTGTGTGATGGTTGATTGGTGTTGGTGTGTTGATTTGCCTAATGAGATCCCAGCAACACTTTAAAGAAGCATCTGGGTATCAAAGGAATGCATGATTTTTATAGAGATTAATTGAATCGAATATTCATGGAAAGGGGTGTTCACAAGGCATTATTATTAGTTTAAAAGAATTTAAAAGCTCAAAACAGTTGTATATAAAATATGTAATAAAAATAGATTACTGTTGCCATTTGGGTATTCAAACTTATAATGAGACATAATATTTAAGAGTTTTTGGAAAATATCCGCGCTTAATTTTAGCTTTCTTGTATAAAAAATGGCAACAAATTAAAGAATCTGTAATAAATTAATTTTAACCTGCAGTTTAAATTTTATACAGACAACTTTTTAATAGCAAAATAATGTGTACTATTTGTAAAAATTGTTTAAAAGATTGTCCTTAAAAACAAAAGTGAAATTAAATTATATTTAATATTATTTACTGATAATTGATTTTTACTTTGCTTGTTGGTAAACGGTTAAGCTCTTAACCAGGTTTCTGCTAGCTTTAATTGCAATTGAAAATAATAATATTTTCTATTAAAAGAAAAGTTTTCAAAAGCGATTTCAAAGTGTCAAAAAATAATAAAATTGAAAAATCGAAAAAGAATTGCTGAGAGTCGTTTTGGCTCATATATGCTTGTATATGTGTGTGTGCGTGTGTGTGTTAGGGTGTTGTGTTGTTGGGTGGGTTGGGTGTTTGTGGGTGGTGCAAGTAATACTATGCATGTGCAGCTGCGCTCCATTCGAATTCAAGTCTCTGGCACTAACTAGAACTAAGTACGCTATGGCTAAACGCTAATTGATTGATCACACGAATTTTGGGCGAGGGGCTGAGGGGGGCGGGCTGCATTTCACAGTTGGCAAGTTTCACATGCGTGTGCCCACGTTGGCGCGCTGGCTGGGCTGGGGGGCGTGGCGCGGCAGCGAGACGTGCGACATGTGCGTGGGCGGCCCGCCCAGCGGCGAAATCGAGGGCGAGCGCGTTGCCAGCGGCGACAGCGAGGGCGAAAACGAGGGCGACATGGCCGAGGAGGTGCTGAAGCCGCCGCTGGCCTCGTGGCCGATGGGCGAGCGCGGCAGGCCGGACATGCTGAGGTGGGGCGGCAGACGCAGCCCGCCCGCGTTGCCCAACACTGGCAGATTGATGGCCCGCGGCGCGACGTTCGTCAGCAGGGGCGGGGGTATGTGGGCGGGCGGTGCCTTGAGCACCACACTGCCGCCACCCACGGAGGAGGAGTGCGAGGAGTGGCCTCCCAGGGACTGTTTGCTCTTGGCCGAGGAGGAGGCGCCGCTGCCGCTGTGCTCGGACATGGTGTCGTCCTTCAGTCTGGCTATCTCGGAGAAGACGTGCGCCAGCGGCTGATACTGTGGCCCCCAGTCCAGAAGATAGTCCCAGTTGTAGCTGCCCGTCAGCTCCTCCTCGCTGTGCACAATCGAGCTCAAGGAGCCGCCCACATTGCTGCCGCCGACGACGACGGGCACTGGGACGGGCACCTCGCCGTAGCTGGCCATCACGCCGTGTCCGTGACCGTGGCCGACGGTGCCAATGCTGCCCGCCGTGGTCGCCGCATCGTCGGCGCTGCTGCCGCGCTCCGAGCCGGCGCCGGCGACGTCGTTCAGCTTGGCGTAGATCAGGTTCGTGATGTCCGAGCGCGCCGTCTCGTCCGCATCGAACATGTGCAGCGTGGGCATCGGCATGGCCATGGGCATTGTCATCGGATGGCTGGAGCCGGCCATGCTGGAGGCGCCGCCGGTGCCGCCGCCGCCGCTCGGATCGTGATCGACAATGCCCAGCCGGGCCAGGTACTCCTGTGTGTTCTGCACCGATATGTCCGAGATGCGTCCGTCGTCGCTGCCGGCGCCGGCGCCGGCCCGATGACTCAGCGGTCCCTCGTTGATCATGCGTATCTCCTCATCCTCGCCGTCGTCCTCCGCCGAGCCGCGTCCGCTCGAGCCCGACTGCTCCGAGCCGGACAGCTCCGATGTTGTCGCCGCCCCGGAGCTGCCCGCATGCGGTCCAAACGGCGGTATCTCATCGTACTTGGGCGGTGCAAACTGGCCGGAGGCAACGGCCCCGCCGCCCCCACCGCCGCCGCCCGCCGCCGTCATCCCGCCACGAATGGGCATCGTGTCGAAGGCGCTCGGGTCCACATAGCTGTTGGAGTTGCCCACGCCCACCGTCTCGCCGCCGAGATGCGGTTTCACCGCGTTGCGCGGCCGTCGGCTGCGCATGTGGATGAGCAGGAAGATGCCCGCGGCGGCGCAGAGGATGAGCAGTAAAGTGACGAGCAGACCGACAATCCAATCGCTGGGACCGCCACCCTCGGCTGCAGTCGAGCTGGTGCCGGCACCGCCGCCAATCGACGCCAGATTCGTGCTGGGATGCGCGAGAGGATCCAGGGCGATCTCCACGACGGTCATGTTCGTCAGCGAGTTGTGGCGGCCCGAGGAGGCGGCGATCACCAGGCTGACATCGTCGACGAGGCTGTCATCCAGCTTCCGCTTGATGAGGACCGCGCCGCTGCTGCGGTTCACCTTGAAGTGGTTGTGCGGCGCGCTCAGTTGGTAGACGACGCGTCCGTCCGCACCGCTGTCCGCATCGGTGGCCGTCACCTGGCCGACGACAAAGCCCAGCGGCAGCGAGCCCGATGCCGGCAGCACAAAGCGATAGGTGCGCTCGGTGAACTGGGGCGTGAACTCGTCCCGCGACTCGATCTCGATGCGGACCGCGACCCGCGCACTCCGTCCGCCCATGTCGCTGGCCCGCATCTGCAGGTTGTAGCGCTGCCGCTGCTCGAAGTCGAACACCGCCGCCGAGCTGACCACGCCCGTGGCGGCGTCCACGCGAAACAGCCGCCAGGCGCCGTCATCCTCCGCCGCCGCCGCCGCCGCCGGCACCAGGCTGTAGTTCAGCTGGCCGAAGGCGCCGCGATCCAGATCGGTGGCGTGGGCCCGGAAAACGGAGCTGCCCGGCGGCTCGTTCTCGGCCAGGGAGTGCACGTATTCGGTTAGCGGGAACTGGGGCGCATTGTCGTTCTCGTCGTGCAGCGACAAATGGAACGCCTGCAGGCTACACAGTGGGCGTGGCTGATGGCTGTCGCAGGCGCGGATAATCAGCTCGTAGCTGATGGCGCCGCTGTCGTAGTCGAGGCGATTGTTCACGAAGAGCACACCCGAGACCAGATCGATGGTGAACATGTGCTCATCGTTGCCGGAACTGATGTCGTAGACCACCTCCGAGTTGGGCGTGTTCTCCTGGTCCGCATCCAGGGCCACCAGCTGGGCGATCGAATACCGCAGCGGGGCGAGTTCGCTGATCTCGGCCTCGTACTTGGCGCCGGGATCAAAAATGGGCGCATTATCGTTGGCATCGAGCACGCTGACAAAGACCGTGATGCCAGCGCTGGAATTGGAGCTGGCACCGGAGCTGGAGCTGGCTCCTGGATTGGCCTGACTCGGTTGCAGCTGCAGCTTGTAGAGATCGTTGCGTTCGCGATCGAGAGACTTGATCAGCACCAGCGCCTTGTTGGGCAGCAGCTGGAAGGCGCCCTCCTCGTTGCCGGCAACTATGATCAGTGCCTGATCCTTGACATCGTGGCCCAGCTGCAGCACCACAGCGCCCGGCGGCGCCGCCTCGCTGATCTGTGCCCGGTACTGGGTCTGCTGGAACTGTGCGCGGCCCGTGGCGCTGTCGCCGGGCTGCACGCGCAACAGCGTCGCACCACTCAACGGTACTTTGCCCGCATCCTTGGCCGTTATCCGCACAAAGTAGTCCCCGCTGCTGGAGACAGCAGCCGGCAGTTGGCTCATGTTCACGGAAACCACGCCGGATGTGCCGTGCACACTGAAACCCGCCACGGGCGGTTCGATGTGGTAGCTCAGCTGGGAGTTGCGACCCTCGGCGTCCGCATCTGTCGCATTTACAGTCAGTAGCTCCACATCCGTGGAGCCTCCCTCCAGGAGTTCCGCTGCCGCGGGCAACACCGCAAAATAGGCGGGCGGCCTTTGTGGCAAGAACGAGGGTGCATTGTCATTTTCATCGGCCACGCGCACCGTTAACGTGGTGCGCGCCTCGTGCGCCGCATCCGAAGCGATCACTTCCAGCTGGTACTCCTGCTGCAGCTCGTAGTCCAGGCGACGCTTCAGGACGAGCTTGCCACTGTAGCGATCCAGGCCGAAGAGCGCGAGGTTCTCCCTTTCCACGGGCGAATCGCTGCCCAGGCGATAGGTCAGCGTCGGGTAGGTGTCCACATCGTTGGCCGACAGGGAGGCGATCACAGCGCCCAGTTCGGTGGCTGTGGACGATAAGGAGTAGTGGAGAGACAGAGATGGTGGGAAGAGAGAGGGTTAGTTTAAAAATATGTTATGTTATGTTTTATTATGAAGATCAAGTTTTTTAATCAGGTAGGAATGATTTCAAAACTCTGTCCTTGGCTTAATCGTAAATATATTTAATTTGATCACATAATTAATAATTAATTCTTGAGTCTATTATTCAGCTGAACAATCCAATTAGTTGTAATAAATTTTTATGTTAATGGGAAATGGGAATACTTGACTGGAATCTGATTAAATAGGAAATATCTACATCTGTTGGTCAAAAGTCAATATTTTAAATTTCCCTTTTAATGATAAATTTAATTTTTTATATTTTACTATGCTCCCAATTTTTCAGATATACCTGCCTACAATTTTAGTAAAATAAGTATATTTTATTCGATATAAATCTAATCCTAACTTATTAATCGAATATCAATATCGAAAGTCGATGCGACAATATATAGGAAAAAGTTTATCGATTTTAGTAAAATAAGTATATCCTATTCGATATAAATCTAATCCTATCTTATTAATCGAATATCAATATCGAAAATCGATGCGACAATATATAGAAAAAAATTTATCGAGTTTACTATTGCTGTTTTGATCGTTTAAATGATTTTAATAGTTCAACAAGTTGTATTTAACTATTTAAATATTTAGAAGTCATTGATGTAAGCATTAAAAGGTCGACAGTTTGATTTTTTTGACTAGTTGACTAGGATTTTCTATAACTATCGGTTATAACGTATAACTTTTCGACTTACCCTCGCTGACGCTGACCACATTGTTGGGCGGGAACGTGGGCTGGTTGTCGTTGACATCGACAATGTGAACGCGTATCGTTGAGGTGCCCGTCATCTGGGGCACACCCTCATCGGTGGCGATGATCTTCAGGCTGTAGACATCGCGGATCTCGCGATCCAGGACGATGTTCGTTCGGACAATGCCGCTGAAGGCGGGCTCGATGACGAAGGCGTTGTCGTGGTTGCCATCCACAATGTGGTATCGCAGCCGGGCATTTGGGCCCTCGTCGGCATCGAACGCCTGGACCTGGGCCACGAAGGTGCCCTTGCTGTTGCCCTCCCAGGCGGTGGCCACAAACTGCCGCTGCGAGAACTGCGGACTGTTGTCGTTCTCATCCTCCAGCTGCACCACCAGCTCCGCATAGCTGGACAGGAATGGCGCCTCCGTGGTGCGTGCCACCAGCACAAGGCGCAGCTCGTGCGGCTGGGTCGAGGCCAGGGCAAACGAGGAGCTGGCCAAGGCGCGTTGACTGCGGGAACTATTTGTGGCATTAACCGGTTCCACTTGCTCCGTTTCCGTTTGGTCGTAGTGTAGAGCGCGTCCGCGATTTAGAGGCGCCAGCGTGGGCGTGGCAAAGCGATCAAAGTCCAGCAGCAAGGGATTAGCTACGCGAATTTCACCCGTAGTTGAGTCCAGCGTGAAGATGCCCTCATCGTTGCCCGCGCCAAAGGAGAAGTTCAGCCTCTGGCGGCGTCCGTCGCTGCGGACGGCGGCCACGTGGAGCAGCCGCGTGCCCGTTGGAGAGTTTTCGCGCAACGTGGTGCGGTAGGTTTCGTTCTGGAAGTGGAGCACGGGCGTGCCCGGGCTGGTCTCGCCCACCAGCAGCTCGATGAGGCCCACGCTGCTCTGCGGCGGATTGCCCTTGTCGCGTGCGATGATCTCCAGCTGCAGCAGATTGCCGGTCTCGCTGGCCAGGCTCTGGGTGGCGCTCAGCGCGCCCGTATTCTGATTAATCCGGAATTTGCTGCGCAGCGCAGCCGAAGAGAGCGTGCTGTCCGCCTTGAGGGCGTACAAGAGCTCCCCATTGGCGCCCTGATCCGCATCGCGGGCCTGCACCTTGAGCAGCGTCTGTCCGGGCTGAATCAGCGGCGGCACTTGGCCGCTGTAGGGAAAGCGCTCAAAGATGGGCCTGTTGTCGTTGATGTCCAGCACATTGATCTGCACGGCGACGCTGCCGGAGCGCACCTCGTAGCGTCCACAGTCCGTGGCCAGCACCATGAAGCTGTAGCTGGACTGCAGCTCGCGATCCAGTTTGCTGTTGAAAGAGCCAAGAGAAATGCAGTCAATTAGTGGGCTGAGCGTCAAAAGGAATTCGGGACGGATCAGTGATTGGAGGGTAATGTTCAGGTAGGGTATCTTTAGCGACACTAATTAGCTGGCCCGCTGCTATGCGGCTATGGCTAAACGTAATCCTCAACACAATTAGCCACACGAAATGATGTGGAATTAATTCAAGAAAACACACACAAGAGACTCACGATGGGGGTAGAGGGGAGGGGGGGGCGCGGTTGTCTGGTAATTAAGTCATTTGCTTGCCAGCAAATATTGCCAGGCTGTTGAAATGATCCAACAGCTAATCTGACTGCACGCGGCACGCTCTGGCTGCAGCCTTCTAGTTGCTGGCATTCCGGTATGTGGTATCTGCCACAAATAATAAACCAAAATGATTAAAATCCTCGCCATAGTCAAAGGGTTGAGCAAGTTTTTAGCTGCTTCGTCGCGATTGCATGTCGGCCAATAAAACGAATTTAGCAAATTACGAGCTCATCCACAGTTGCAGCTGAAGCTCAACCTGAAGCTGAACCTGAACCTGAATTTGAAGCTAAAGCCATTCAGCTAGCGATGCAGTTTCTGATGTCTGCTGTTCTTGTTGCTCATTATACCCTTACGAAGGGTGTTGTTATTCCGTCTTGGAATGTGCAACATGTTAAACGGGAATGGGCTAAAGACGTCTGCATAAAAATGCCCTATGTAAATGCGCTTGAAGGTATTTTGCTTTCAATTATGCTTTAAATATAAACGCGATTTTGAATTGCAATGTTCAACTACTTAAGAAATATTTTTAAAATTATTCTAATTTTATCATAATTATTGAGCTACCAATTTAAATTTTATTGCAAAGAATTTGCGGATTAAATTTACAATTTTTAATAAATAGGAAATAATTATATAAAATAAATGAGAAATTTACTCAAAGCCCTACAATTTTAAAATTGAATTCTTTAAAAAAATGTTACTTTTTTCTACGGATTACAATTATTTGAATTCAAACAATTTTTGCACCTAAATTTTAGCCAATATACATTTTAGCCAAAAAAAAAAAAAATAAATGAGAGTAGATAAATTGGCAAACCTGGGTTAAATCTAAAGGACATTACGTTAAGTTAACGTAATTTTTAGAGGGTATTTAATGGACGTTATGCTTTGTTTGGCTTTGTGCTTTTCTGGTTTTATGAATTGAATCCGTCAAAGTGAGGGAACTGGCTGCAGAAACATTCCGTTGCAGACGTTGTCGTAGTTTGTTGTTGTCTATTTAAAACAACAACAGCACAAATGCTTGCCAAGGGTCAGTCAACAGTTTTGCTGTTGTTGCTTTTATTGTTGTTGCTGTTGTTGTTGTTGTTGTCATTGTCGGCTGCGCTTGCTGATCAACAGACAGGCGAAGCAACAAGCGAGAGAGCCTAGAGTCTTGTCCAGCTTCAAGCTGGCCGTCAGTCAGTTCGTCAGTTCGTCAGAGTTCCCAACAACAAAAAAAGTAGCTAGCAACAGCAGCAACAACAACAGTCCACATTTTTGCTGTTGTTGTATTTTATTTAATTTTTTTTTTCTTGCTCCAATCCTGACTTTATTTAGCCCAAGCAGCGGCGGTCAAGTCCAAGTCCAAGACCAAGTCGAAGAGCGCAAACGCGAAAGCGATCCAAGACTAACAACAACGTCACGAATTGTCTGTCCCGGCTGTACAACTGTCTGTTTGTCCGTTCGTACGTTCGTCTGGCTGTCTGTCCACGCTGTCCAGTCTTGACTGTCGCTCTACAATTCTTCTACCGTCGCCATGTGCTCCGTTCTCTGTTCTCATCGTTGTTGCTTTCAGAGTTTGTGCAGAGTTGAGTTTTTCTTTTTCCATTTTGTTTTTTTTTTTTTTGTAGGTTTTGGTGGCGGGGTTTTCGTTTTTATTGTTTGCCGACAATCAGCGCAAGATAAAAATTGGTACATGACAGCGGATCGCGTTTGTATAAATGGCAAACACTGACGCTACTGTCAACTCAAGTGCTTCCAGGCAAGGCAACAAAAAAAGAGAGAGCAAAAAAAATACAGGGCTAAAGCTAAGCCCAAATCTAGAGAGCTCAGGCAGGGCAGCTTTAGCTGCAGGACACGGCCGGAACTGAGCGCTAGTAACGCAACTGTAGCACACGGCCCGCCCCTTTTATTCAGTATCAGACGGAACAAGCAATTGTTGTCATCATTGATTGTCAATAAGCATAAATTTGCACCAGAGGGGGCCCCAGCAGCAGCAGCTCCGAGCAGCAGTTCAGGTCCAGGTCCAGCTCCAGCTCCAGGCCTTATAAGCCAACTTCAACAAAGTAGCAAAAAAGTAGGGCCAGTCCTTTTTGTGCGTATGCGTTAAGCACACACACACACACACACACACACAATGCTATTTATAGCCCTTCATTGGAGGGGATTTTTGTTGGATTGTCGCTGCGTAGGATGTTGTCTACTTGCAGTTGGCTTCGCAATCGCAGTCGCATTAGTTCGCCTTGTTATTGAGGAAATTAAGTATTTCAATGTTTCACCGATGGTGTCCTTGCCAGCAGATCTGGCGCGCTGATAACATGCCGCATTGCATTGACCCAAGGTAAACAGCTTTTAGCTACAAAACTAACATGATTCGACTAACTTTTATGTATTTTATTATTATTTATTTTTATATTATCTAAATCAAGACGCGTGATAAAAATTGAGCTTATACGACAGTTTGTTGCAGCTGGTTACTCATTTTATGTAGGAAGACTTCCCGGATTTGCGAGATAAACAATAACGATAAACACTTCAATAGGACTTCGTTTAAAATCTTTCGACCATACTTTACGTAAGTTCTCGATCTAAAGGTCTATCGGATTTTGCTGTCCTGTAGTATTAAGGAAATTGGTATTTCTAGGAGCTGCCTGATTTGAGGTCAATCCTAGTTAACATCAATCTCGAATAAATTTATCTTTGTAGCTGTTAATTTGAGACAAAAATGTGTTCATTAGATTGTCAGCTCTAAGTTCCTAGAGTACAAAGCATTTACACAGAAATTGTGACAAAAACTGTTCAGTAAAAAAGAGTTTATGGAACTTTTCTTTAAAAAAATACATGAACATAACTGTCAGGTAAGTTGAGTTTCTGGTTAGGATATCTTCAACAGAATAATCCCTTAAAATATACCTTTTAATATGAATTAATACAAACAAAAAGCTGCTATGGAAATAAGGAATTTGAGAGCTGGTCGTGAGCTTAACTACAATTGTTAAGAATTACCAAAAATGTAGTAAAATCTCTATAATCTCTATGAGACAGGCAGTCTCCATTTATTTTATAAATAATAAATATTTAATTATCTCAAATTTGAAACTCACCCCACGGTTGTTATTAGTCCACTTTTGCTATCGATGGCAAACTGCCATTGGGTCTCATTGGCCAGAGAGTAAACCAGTCTCGAGTTGACGCCCAGGTCCGCATCGTTGGCCTTAACCTGCAACACGCTGCTGCCAATGGCCGCATCCTCCGGCACACTGGTCACGTACTTGGAGAGCTCGAAGCGCGGCTCGTTGTCGTTCTGATCCTCGACAAAGACACTGATGTTGCAGTGGCCCTGATGGCTGACGGGCTGGCCCCGATCCGAGGCCTGCAGCTGCAGCGTGTAGCGGGCTTGTTGCTCCCGATCCAAGGAGCGGGCGCTCAGCTCTCCTGTCCGTGCATCAATGCTGAACTTGTTGCCCAAATTGCCGCCTGCGGGAGGAGAGGGAAAAAACCAAAATAACCCGGCTTAGTCTTATATCGAATAAATCCCCTTTCGAGTCGAACCCACCCGTAATGCTGTAGACGATCTCCGCATTTGCGCCCTCGTCCAGATCGCTGGCCACCACGGTGTGAATGACGCTGGTCTCGCTGTTCTCCGGCACGGACAGACCGTAGCAGGCGCCCGGCCGGAATTCGGGCGCATTATCGTTCACATCGCCGATGCTGATGATCAGGGTGGCCACATCGAAGTGCTGTCCACTGGTCAGCTCCGCGCTGCTCTCCGACGAGCGCTGCTTCCTTATCGCCGAGGTGGGCGTGGCAGCCATGCGATTCGCGTCACGCACATAAATGGGCAGAGTGTAACGGGATTGCGTCTCACGATCAAATTGGCCACGTGTCGTCACAATGCCGCGCTGCCAGTCCACGTGAAAGTGATCATCGGCCACCCCAGCGGGAATTTCGTAGCTGAGATTTGCTGTAATTGGGAATGCATGAAGTTAGCGATGAGAAAGGGGAATCGGCAAAAAGGTGATCCTTATATTTCAACTTAGGCTGACAAATCATATTATTTAATCAAAATATAGTCATGTTAAATTTTAAACGAATTTTAAAAGAAAGATAGAATGTTGGTATGCATTATCATCAATAAATTGAATACATAAATACATTTGACCAAGCTATGTAGTTTTTATACTCAAGTTTTATATATTGAATTTTTATAAAAACTTCGGTTAAATTGATATTTTGACATGATTTTAATTTTATTCGTTATATTTTAATGTAGTAATTGTGATAAGAAACTGTTTGGCTTTTTTCAAATGCCCTTGATTTTAAGCGTTAAACTGTTTAAATGTTGTGCTAATTAAAGTTCTGGCAAAAAAAGAATTTCTATTTTATTTTTTTGTAAAACTTTAAGTAAATATATATCAGACAAATGTGGGCAAATCCTGACGAGTCATACATTTTGAAAATTATGAAAGTTAGGAGGAATAAAAATACATTTTTAGATTTGAATGTATAAATTTTATACTTATTGATAATGCCAACTTCAAGAGTATAAAAACATATACCTATACATCTAGCATATTCTTATTATGATATGGTTATTTATATAGTGAAAGGACTTACCATTGTCGGCTCCGTGGAAAGCTTTGGCTGCCACCTGCAGCACAAAGCTGCCACTGGGCACGTTTTCCAGGATAGTTGCCTGATAGGCAGCTTGAAGAAATTTGGGCGGATTACTGTGACTGCCCTGCACCAGCAGCTGCAGGCTGAGCGTGGTCTGTAGGGCCGCCGGGGCGCCATGATCGCTGGCCCGTATGGTGAGCGTAAATCGGCCGGTCTTGTCCAGCTGCTCGGAGGCGGGCGGCAGCGTCTTGGCCAGCTCAATGATGCCCGACTGCGGCTTGATGCGAAAGCGTCCCTCGCCATTGCCGCTGACAATGTCGTAGCTGAGGCGTCCATTCTCGCCGGCGTCCCGATCCACGGCCACAATGTGGGTGACCATTTCGCCAATGCGTGTGGCATCGCTGACATAAACGGTGGCCGCACCACCCGCCGTGGTGCCCGGCACCACAAACTGTGGTGCATTATCGTTGGCATCCAGAATGCGCAGCCGCACTGTGACCGAGGTCCTCAGGCGTTCCGTAATGTTTGAGGACTGATCCAGGGCCTGCACAATCAGCAAATACTCGCGCTGGGACTCGTAGTCCAGTGGGGCCTCCAGGCTGAGCGAACCCGTCAGCGAGTCCATCGCGAACAGCGGCGTCGCCTTCTCCAGGCTCTCGTTCAGCTGGGGCGAGTAGCTCAGCAGGCGATACTGCAGCTCCCCGTTGGTGCCCGAGTCCGCATCCGTGGCCGTGAAATTGTGCACGATGGCGCCGACCGAAAGGGATTCGCTCACCTGCAGCTCAATCGGATCCTGGGGCCACTGAGGTGCATTATCGTTCACATCGGCCACCTCGATCTTAACGGTAATTGCGCTGCTCTGCGGATTATTGCTAGCCGAGGTGTCCAGCGCACGGATCTCCAGACGAAACTCCGACTGGAGCTCGCGATCCAGCTGACGAGCCACAACCAAATTGCCCGTGTTTCTGTCGATGTCGAAGGCGCCCTCGATGAGATCCTTGGTCAGCGGATTCAGGGTATAGGTGACGCACAGCTGATCGCTCAGCTCGTCGAGGCTGTTGCTGTTCACCGACGGCAGCTCCGCCGCACGCTCATTGGGACTGATCGAGCCCACAACGTGGCCCACGACCGCATCCTCGCGTACCTGCGGAGGAGCACAAAACAAGAACAGAAGGAAAGAAGTAAATAAATGCGGCAAAGGCAATTATAGATTATTTGCTGTATGTATTCGTTTGGGGTCTTTGGGGTTTTTTTTTGGAATACGCTCTACTTGGACGCCTCTGCTGTTTGGCCGGCCGGGGTCTGGCCGGGGTATCTTAATCTCAACAACAGTGTTGAAAATCCAATCTTAAAGCAATAATTCATACTTCAAGATTACGAAGGCAGCAAACATTTAAAAATTTCAATCCAAAAAAAAAAAGAAGGAAAACAACAAAAACAAAACAACGACGATGAGCTGCGACTGCTTCATCTTCTTCTTCTTCTTATTCCCAGGCCAGCACCAACCACTGTTCCTGGCATTGGCATTGGCATTGGCCATGGCCAAGGCATTGGCAATGGCATTAAAAAGAAATTATGCATTCCGACCAAGTTGGCGGCCCCGAAAATCACTGAAGAAAAATGTGAGTTGAACTGCTGGGCGAGGGAGGGTAGGGGGAGGAAAGGGGTTTTGGTTTGTGATGGTGCAGCGGCAACTCTTCGCATATAAGAATTTAATATGCAAAACCGCAAAAACCGTTTCGCAGCATAAAAACAAGGAAGGTTTTGAGTTGTTGTTGCTGCTGCTGCTTCTGCAGGGCTCAATTCCAAGTGTGTGTGTGTGTGTGTGTGCGCATCTTATTTTTCATAATATACATTGAAAATATTGTTTGGGTCGCCAAAATGGAGACACAAAAATGACAGTCACGAGATTTATGTCGCAGCCAAGATTACGCAGGAAACGGTGCACTGGGAGAAATCTCGGAGACTGCTGTAATCAAGTCAAGTATATGATTTGTCAGGTATTATTAAGCTTTTGATTTAGAGCTTTAGGCTGGTTAATCTTGTGATTTCTTCAGTAGAATAATAAAATACAATTGAAGAATGATTCATTTTCTATTTGAGTATATTTAGAAACACGAATAGACTTGATTTTTTCGCTGAGTGTAGCTAACGACCACTGTTCGCTGCGGTTGCATTGCGCTTGACCACCAAATTATGCACGGGAATATTGCCACAAAAATGGAGACCGCCAAAATGGCGAATGATTTGTTGTGTACTTTTATAGCTGACTGTCAGCTGCGTCGGCAGGCGAGAAAGGCGTTTGCCTCATTTGCTTGCGTTGAAATTGCTTAATTACAACAACGCAAGCAGCAAGACAGATTTATTTATTTATTTTTTTATTTTTTTGTTTTAGGTTCAACTTCAACTTCAGCTCCTGCTCCTGCTCCATGGCCAACGCCAACGCCAACGCATAAGAACAAAGCGAGAAGAATGCAGATGCAGTTGAGGACAAAGCGTGGAATCAAAGGCAACCGCCAAACGAAACGCAACGAAATGTGTCAATTTTAATTGTTGCCGCAGCGGACTTGAAGGGAACCCACGGACAATGGCAGCCAAGGCGAGGAGAGAGGTGGCCCAAGAGGGGGGTCAGCTGACTGACTGAGCGAGACAGCGAGAGAGAGAGGCAATTAAATGCATGTCAAAGCGTCGCAGCCATCAGTCGTGGCTGGCTTTTCGTCCTCGTCGAAAATGCAACAACAAGTGACGGTGCCAAGGGGTGTTGCGGGGTGAGGGACGCGGAGCATGGTGCTGGACTGCGGATAGGCATGTGTATGCAATAATGTGCGGGGTATGCAAAACATGTGCGAATCGAACGTGATAAAAATGTTAAGAGTCGCGTCGCTTTTTATTCCGCTTTTAACCGAAACCTGCCGAAATCTTAAAGCCGCAGCGAAACAGCGAAAACCCATGATGCCAAAACTAGACGACTATTTTATACACTTGCTTTGAACGTTTATCAATATTTACTCTTCAAGTATTTTTTATGAATAAAATGCAGTTTTTTGATTATTTTGTTCGATGATATATATATAATATATAATAAAGCTACGCCTAGCTACAGAAATGCCTGAATAAAAATCAGCAATAAGTTTCACATTTTATGAAAGTATATACATAAAAGAGGATGATTATAATTCATAGTAAACTCTATAAAGCACATATCATTTATATAGAGCACCTTTTATATAAAATTATTGTATAATTAATATGTTTGATGTATCTCGTGTATTTATAGGAAATATGATTGAGCGATTATCGCTTTAATGGAAGTGTTAATTATATAAAATGAATTTAAAGCATTCTCGCGTTTGCATATAAGCTATATCTACTATATATATGTACTTGTTTAGTTGCCTAAATCAACAAATGCTCATCTTCCTAAGACAGATCAATAATATACTTTATTGTATACATATATTTGCGCTGGATTTTCTTCCTGGTCACATAGTCGTTGTAACCTCTTGGCAATGTGCGAAAGTCAGTTGACGGTTACGAATCGCAGTTAAGTGGTAAGATCATGCCGTGGCAACCAGAGGGGCAGGGGGAGGGGCAGTCACAGTTCACAGAGTGACAATTACGCGTGCGCCATGAACAACGACAGGCAACGAAGATGTTGCCTCCACAGCTAACCCCCCTCGGGCCCCCTCTCAGCCCAGCTCGGTGAATGCAAATATGGAGGCAAGGTAGGCGACTCTGCCATTCGCACCCGCGCTGACCACCCTGTGCCGCCCGCGAGCTGACGTCTGTTTCCGAGGAGAGCTGTTGTTGCTGTTGCTGTTGTTGTTGCTGGCAGCTTGGGAATCGTGTTCTTGGCCATTGTCACGTGACGCCCGATGCTACAAATCATCCGCACAAAAGGCAGGCGACAAACGCGCAGATCACGACTGGACAACAAAAACAACAACAAATAAAAGGAGGCAAAAAAAAGCAGGAAATCCAAGCGAGAAATGTGTTTGCAGGCAACGCGGGACGCGTCGCATCGTGTAAAACTAGAAGCGTCAAATAGACAAAAGTTTTCCTGGAACCACCAGGCAAATGACCCGCCCATAAATCTCTTTGAACTCACCCTGAAGACGAGGCTGGAGCTGGTGAACGTCGGCCGATTGTCATTCAGATCGAGCACCTCGACGCGCAGCATTCGCAGCGTCTGCTTGGGCGGATTGCCGCCATCGGTGGCCGCTACCGCCAGGCGGTAAATGCTGCGCTCCTCGTGGTCGAGGATGACGCGCGTGCGAATGACGCCCGTGTTGGCATCAATGCTGAACAGGCCGTGGCCGTCCGAGTCGCGACCCTTCAGCAGCGAATAGTTGATGGACGCATTCTGGCCGTGATCGCGATCGATGGCGCGTATGCGCACCACCTCGGTGCCCGGCGGCTGCTCCTCGCGCACGCTAACCACATCCTCCTGGGGATCGGCTATCTCCGGCGCATTGTCATTCACATCTGTCACATGGACACGCACCGGAGCGCGTGCACTGCGCGTCGGTGTGCCCTGATCCCTCGCCTCCACCATCAGATCGTAGAGTTCACGCAGTTCCCGATCCAGAGGCTCGCGTGTGCTTATCTCGCCTGCAAAGGAAAATGAGAATCGAAAAGAGAGGTGGTGGCGATTAATCAAACAGTAATAAGTGATAGTAGTCGACTTTGGAATACGCTGTATTAATTACGATTTACTTTATCATAAATTCTTATAAAAACCCCTGGGAATTTAGCTCATTCCGCATATCTGTTACTAATGAATAAAATTTAGTTGAAGTCCCCACTGGACATGGGGACTGGACGTGGGACGTGGGGATTTTAAGATCTAAAAAAACTGCGTTTATGTTCAATGATTATTTGTCTGGTTTTTAGCTTAGGGAATGGGGCGTGGTCAACAATATGAAAGTTTTCTTATATAGAAAAAAGAGCACATTTAAATTAAGTATTATATTAGTGCGATTGATTGTAAGTTAACACCAACTTGATGTGCGAAGTCTGACTGTTTATGATATATATTTTGGCGCAGCTCAGATATGCTTAAATGGATTTAGCAGTTGATAAAGAATTTAACAAATTCGCTAATGACAGTATAAATATAATCAGCAGCAAATTTTCTCTGTGACAGTCTTGCTCTCTATTTATATTTATATTCCTTAAAGACAGAGTCAGAGAGAGAGAGAGAGAGAGAGAGAGAGAGAGAGATAGATAGAGAAGAAGAGAGAGAGAATGTGAGTGTGAGCTTGTGCTATCCATTGTTGATTAGTTTCGGAAAATGTGGCTCTCTAACTGGGTCGCAGATGATTAATGCCAGAGTGTTGGTGGCTGGTGCTAGTGGTGCCTCCGCCTGTTGCCATCAAAATGTCATGCCTGCCAGCCAAAAGAAAATCATGTCAGGAAAAACGAGTTTGCCAGAGTCTGTTGTTGTTGCTGCTGGCAGGATTAGCTGCACGCGATTTCCATATTTAATTTAAACGAAGCGAAATGTTGGCGCTGGCTCCTTTTGGTGCAAGTGGCAGCTGGAACGGACACACGCACACACACACACACACGCACGCACACACGCACACACACACAGTGGCCGGCAGAATGTCAACCCAATGATATTCCATTGACGGATGAGCTGACAGCGTTAAAACTGTTGTTGCTCAAACACTAATGGTCATGCGCTACTCCTGGTCAGCAGCCAGCCACAAGCTAGTTGGCCACAAGCTAGTTGGCCATCTGCCCATCTACCTCATATCTCAAACAGATCGCATTTTATCGCTTGCGCCACATCGCCGTCGTCGTCGTCGTTGCTGCGCCTGGGGAAACGGGTTTCCGTTTGCTCGTGCGCGTTTGATCTATGGGCGACGTGGTCGATGCCATTGGACGCAGTGCAGTGCAGAAGCGACAGCCAAGTGGAGCAGTAATGAATGACCATGGGTCATGGCTGCTGGCTTGTGGCGGCTGACTTGGACAGTGGCTACTCTCCGACACGAACTCCTAACCGACCGTTGAGTGAGCTGTTTGACGGCGACATTTGTGTTGCGCCATTTGGCTACCGAAACCCGAAGCGGACACTAATTTATGGCGGAAGCGGCGACTCACCTGTGACGGGATGCACCTGAAAGCTGGAGTTGGCAGGCAGCAGGCTGTAGCGTATGGCCGCATTCTCGCCCAGATCCGCATCGCTGGCACTCACAACGCCCACAACAGCGCCCCGCCTCAAGTTCTCCTCAATCCGGAACTCGTAGCTCTCGCGCTGAAACCTGGGATCATTATCGTTGGCGTCCAGCACGCGAACGAGCACGCGAGCACGCGCATGTGCCGCCGGTGTCCCATTGTCGGTGGCCAGCACGGTGAGCTCATAGCGATCTCGACTCTCCCGATCGAGGGCAGCCCGCAAATAGATCCAGCCCGAGTTGGGAAATATACCGAAATGCTGGGCAAGATCGGCATCGGTGCCGCCAATGCTCGCCAGGCTCTGGCTGGCATTGTCTGCGCCAGCGTCCACAATTCGATAAGTGATGCGCGCATTGTTGCCCGTGTCCAGATCGCTGGCATTCACCTGGATGATCTGAAAACAAAGAGTCGAGATTTGTGTTAATTTGGAGTAGCCAGCGAAAGAGAGAGAGAGGGGAAGAGCAGCGGCAACGATCTACATGCCAAACACGGCTGGCGGCCATCAATCATCCGGTGAAGCGGCGGCATTGGAATCTCTGATGCATGTCTGCGTAAATCTCTAGAGGAATCCCTAGAACTGCAGCAACTCGTTTCGGGCTCGTGATGCCAACAGATATAAAGTGATTTTATGATCAAAACTAGTTCAACTGGCCAACCGGGCGGCATGCAACATGCAACAGTTGCAACAGTTGCTGCTCAGAGACTCGACGTGGCTGCAACGGCAGCATCTGCTTCTCTGGGGTGTTGAGATATTTCAAAAAAGATATGACGCCTGCCTGACAAAAGCGTGACTTTTACGGGCTGTTAATCAAATTTATGTTGCGCATTTAGTTTGCATTACAAAAATTTATTTTTCAATAAAACTTCAGCCTGCCAAAAGTGGCTAGATGTAGACAACGGTACCGGGGGCGGTGGGCTATGCACTCAAAGAAAACTTGGTATATATTTGGAGAAATTTGATATCGGTTTGTAGAAAATAATTCTTAACGGACATTTCTTGAGTAAATAAAATTTAGGAATATGATAAATCCAAAGATAACCAGTAAAAACGTTTCAGTTGGCCAAAAATTATTATTGTTTTTTTTGGAAAAATATTATTTCTTATAATTTGGGGGAAGATCTTTAGAAAAACTCATGAGAATATTATTTAAACTGTGAGAGTTATCTACTCGCGTCATTTCTCATAATCTTACGTGACGACAGCTTTAAAATTTTGGGAAATATTCAACTTTTATCGCTTTGCGATTTCAGGTTTATCAAAATGTTATCGATTTTCCACGCCCCCAGTGGGCACATCAATAAAACTATCACTTTGTTTGACGCGAATTATGCCCATATTCTAGTATTTAATTTAAATAGAGGTATAAAAATTGAACCAATGAAGAAAAACTTATAATGAATAACCAAAGTATTTCTGCATATTAATTTAAGTTTCATTTAAAAATTATGCAATCTGATAAAATTTAATTACGACATTTGTTTGGATTTTAGAATCAAATTAGAAATGTAAAATTTACAAAAAAAATTTTTAAATTTTGTCTTCATGATTTAAACTTTTGTTAATGTAATATTAATCAAATATTGTTACTTTACATTATTATTTTCTATGCCTGCTAGTAATTTTTCCGAGTGTAGCAACAACAAGTTTTGAGTTTAGTTTACCTGTGCATTGATGGCCCGCGATTCGGACACATTCACCGCATACTCGTCGCGCTCGAAGACGGGCGGATTGTCGTTGACATCCTGGACGTCGACGAGTATGGTGAGATCCGCGGAGAGCGGCGGCGATCCGGCATCGGTGGCCGTCACTATTAACGAGTGCCGCTGGGCCGTCTCGTAGTCCAGATGTCGTGATAGCACAAGGTGGCCCGAGCGTGCATCGATAGCAAACAGCGACTGCGACGGCGACTGCGACTGCGACTGCGCCTTGCCGCGCTGGGTGGCATTGCCGGCATTGAGGCTGTAGATCACCTGGCCGCTGCTGCCCGAATCCTTGTCGTGGGCATGGGCCGCAAACAGCGGCGTGCCCAGCTCGGCATTCTCGGGCACCGAAATGCGCACCATGCTCGTCTCGAACTCGGGCGCATTGTCGTTGACATCCTCCACCTCGATGTTCACCTGCGTGTGGCCATAGACGGGCGGCTCCCCGCTGGTCGCCTGTATATTGAGCAGAACCTGCGCCTTCGCCTCATGGTCCAGCGGATGGGCAATCCGTATATTGCCCGAGGCGGGCTCAATGCTAAAATAGCCATCCGGATCGCCCGAGTATATCGAGTAGCGTACTGGACTGCGTTGGGCTGCAAAAGGGAACGCGAACAAAATGAGAAGATGAGACACAAATTGATGAAGAGGAATTTCAAAAAAAAAAAAAGAAGGAAGGGGTTCAAAGGGTTGCCAAAAAGATGCCTCATTAAAGGCAATTCAAATGCCAGCGCTGCAAACAAAGGACGCGCAATGAGTTGGCAGAAGGAACAATAGAGCCAAAGAATGAACGAATGAACCCGGTTCCAGATTGACACATGAGAGCCGCTCGCAACGGGTCCAAGTGTAGATGGGGGGTTGGGGGTAAAGGAGCAGGCGCAATGAAAGGAAGTGCACAGCGAAAGCAGCAAATTAAAGCTCAAAATTCATTTTGCATAGCCAGGCAAAAAAAGACTCCCAACTTCAACTTCAACTTCAGCTACAGCTAACCGCTGCCCCCCTTCTCCCTCTACCTCTCCCTCTCCCACCCGGTAGACAGGCACTCGAGCTCGTGTCTGTGGCTTTTGTATCGGAGCCAGCGAGCGAGCGTTGACGAGGACGTGGAATATCGTTGATGGGTGCAGATTTCTGCCGAAATTTGCGTTTGAAGTGTTTTGCTTTGGCTTTGTTGTGCCACAGTTCCCCCCTCCCCAGTCCCGCTCTGGTCTGCTCCTGCCCCCCTCCCGCTGTGCCTCTGACTGTGGCTCTCTGCCAGCCAGTGGCCCATTTTGTTGGCAAGAAAGTTCTTTTTTGCTTGTACAAATTTTATTTTAATTCTCTTTGGCTTGTCTACACTAACAAAGGGTATATCGAATAATAAATAAGATTCATGTTCCTGAGTTTTTGTCTGATAAAATAAATCAAAAAACTACAAATCAAAAAAAAAAAAATTTAAAAAAAAATTGGATTTTTAAACAGAAACTGTATTTGATGTCCGTACAATTTTAGTCTTAAGGTTCATTATACAATTTGGCTTAATTTTATTTTTTAAATCGGAATACTATATATAAATATATAATTGTGATTGTAAATAAGTTTCTTTTTGAAAATCAAGCAAATCAATTAAAGGGTATTCAATGGTCGCTGAATAGATGAAAATTTGTTCTTTATTATATTTTTTTATGGCTCTTAGCCATTGAAGCATTCAACCGTTGGACCATTCGCCGTCTGTCCGTCCGTCCGTCTGTCCATCATATGCGCATATTTTGTTTTCCAGCTCACTGAACTAATGAATGCAATCCAATACAAAGACGTCGCGACGACGCTGGCCAAGTTAGGTAGCCGCGTCCCGACCCACAGCTATATGGAGTTTTCGTCTGTCTGGGACTCCGCGGGAGTACAGATTTGGGCACTTACCGGTGTCACTGCTGGTGGCTATCACCGAGCCGACGACGGTGCCGCGTGGCACATCCTCCTTCACGTAGTAGTTGTAGCGGGCCTTCTCGAAGATCGGCGGTCGTTGCATGGCATCGATGATGCTGAGGAAGACGACGGCATCGGTGCTGGTGCGCAGCCCGCCTCCGTCCGTGGCCGAGATGTTGAGCATGTGCATCGGCTGTGTGCGCACGGAGAGCATGTCCGGCCGGATGACAAAGATCTCGCCGCTGGCGCGATCAATGCGAAAGATGCCGCCCTCATTGCCGGCCACAATGCGATACGAGACCTGACCAAAGCTGCCCGCATCCGGATCCGTGGCCACCACAGCCACGATGGGCATGGGCGTGCCCGTGCTCTGACCCGAGCCCGATTCACGCAGCGAAACATTATATTCCCGCGGATAGAACACGGGTCGATTATCATTCACGTCCGTCAGCTGCAGCTTGATCATGGCCGTGGTGCTCAGACCACCACGATCCGTGGCCAGCACCGGAAACTCGTAGCTGTTGCGTCGCTCGTAGTCCAGTTCGCCGGCAATGCAAATCTCACCGGATGCGGAACGCACCTCGAACTCGGTTAGATGCTTGAAGCCCTCGCCGAGCGTGTAGTTGACCATGGCATTGACGCCGCAATCCGGATCGCTGGCCGAGACCTGCGGGCGAGAGAGAGAGAGTGAGATAGATATAGTAATAATTGTTATGGTGGTTGCTGCTTTGGGTTAAACGATTGCTCCGCCAATTACAAATGAAGTTGTCAAAATTTTAATTTGATTTAAGGGCAGCGGCCGTGGCTTAAACCCCGTCGCAGCTTAACTTAATTTGCAACAGTCTGTGGAGCAATTTGTTCTGGTCATGCTTTGTTCTCGTGGCTAAAACGAGGTCTGATCCGCCTCAGGCAGCGGCGTATTAAGCGTGTGTCAACTTAAATTTGACTTTTTATTTTATTTATTTCTTTTTTTTTTGGTTTGTCGTTTTTTTTTTTTGGGTTTTGGCCCGCTGCACAGGAGCAACGACCTGGCTGTAATGGCTGCCAATTAGCTGGCATTTGCGTAATCAACATTTACATTTAACAGGCTGCACGCTGCTGGCCTACGCCACCCTAAAAATAGGGGGGGGGGGGGGGGGGGGGGGGGGGGGGGGGGGCGCGTGGGGGCAGCTCTGGCATTTTGACGCCAACGAACAGCAAGCACAAGAAGAAAAAAAATCAGCAATTAAAACTGTCATTATTTCACTTTAAATAGTGGAATACCCGCTCAGGCCGCAAACCCTTCGCCCTCCGGCCAGGCTAAATCAGTCGACAACAGTCGACAACTGCACCCTTGCCCCCTTCCCCCCGCCCCGTCCGCCTGTCTGTGTCTCTGTCTCAGACTCCCAGACTGATATGCATTTAAAGCGAAACGTGTCCACGTCGCGGCGACTCCTCACGTTCAATTTCTGCGCTAATTACACTTTTTGTAAGCCAAAGGCTCGGAAATGCTGCTGGGTCGCTTTGCATTGCTTTGCTTTAGTTTGCCCGGCGAAGATCTGCTTAGATTGCTGGGCTGCTGGGCTGCCTAAAGACTTTCATTAAGCTTAGTTGGCAGCCGTTTAAGCCCGTTTAACCCGAGCGAAATTGTCGCCAAACGTTGCAGCGACGACGACGACAACAACAACGATGTCGTCAGAGCCAACAGATTGCCAATTTTATCTGTCAACAACATGGAACTGCTGTTGAGGCAACACGGCCCAAAGACAGATCTCGACGGCCCGCGCAGTTGCAGCTGCACCAAAAAAAAAAAAAAACAAAAAAAAAAAAGACGCCCACACGAATTTGCAGTTGGGATGAGCAGCCAACGCCTGGCCTGCCCTGGCCTCATCTGGCCACTGATAACTGCCAGTCTGAACTCTGTCTTAAATCAGCAGCAGCTCTGCAGTGAAAGGCAAATTAAGCCGCAGCCGTCGACAATTGCCAAAATTAAATACGTTAACAATGAGAAAAAACAGAACAGGAAATTTTCAAATGTTACCAGATTTCAAAATCAGTAAACTGATCCAAAGCAACAGCTAGTCAAAAAGCATTAATCGAAATAAAAATTTATCCTAAGGCAGAATGTTGCAATGATAAATTATCAATTATGAAATTTAATAAAAGAGAAAGAGATTAAATTCGTATATTTAGTGAACCCAAAATTCAAATAATGTAATTAATCGATGTTGGTAAGACAACAAATACAACACAAAAATTCAGCTTGCATTTAATCTAACGTGTCACGTAGGCAAACACGACTCACGTCCAACTACAGAATAAATGTTGTTCAAATGGTTTCGGATAAGCGCAAAGTATTTGGCAATCAGCACTCTGCACTCTCCACTCTTGCCACTCTTGCCGCACTCTCCGCACTTATTGCACTTGGCATTTGGGGCTCTTCTCTGTGGCACGTAGTCATTTCTCATCAGTCGCGCTGCGGCACACTCATGGGGCAGGTAAATCATCCACATCTGCCGGAAATTGCATAAAAATATGCAAGGCTGCGTTGTTACTTGGCCTAGGCAACAACAACAACAGCAACAACAACAACAGCAACAACAACAGCAACAACAACAACTGCCACATGTTGTGAGTAGTGGTAGCAGCGGGAGGGGTCAGGGGCGGGGCTGTCCAACTACAGTAAGCCACGGGCCGAGACATGTCCGACTCTTATCAAAAGCTCTGCGGCTGCGTGATAATCCCCGGCAGAGACACGACCGACATTTGGCCACCTTCTATTAGCCCCGAATGCAATGCCCGCCGCTCTGCTCTGGGTTGGCCGAGGTGTTAATCAAGCCAAGCCACGATCGGCTTGGCCCAGGATGTGGTTGGCTAACTGACTGCTGACTGCTGCTGCTGCTGCTGCTGCTGCATGGGGATTTTTGCTCGGATAGTTTCTCAGCACCTCGAGCCTCACACGCCACGTTAGCCAAGAAGCGGGGCAACGAACGGCGCATTGTTGTTGGGGAGAAGCTTCGTGTTGGCCATTTGGTTTTGGCCATGACAGAATTTCTCTTCGTTTTGGTTGTTTCGTACGATAAATAAGGTAATTGAATGAAATTACTTTTGACAGCTTATTTGCATACATCAACAGTGCTCGCAGTAGCTCCCAGTTCGAGTTCGAGCTGAAGTCGAGAAACTGAGGCCTTGTTAGGCCATAATTGGTTATTGAATGCCGCTGCACTCGCCACTCCTACCCCATTCCCCCCGCCCCGTCTACCACTCCATTCACAAGTGTTTTGGCCGAGTGTGCGAGGAAGTGCGTGCTAACAAAGATGAAAAACACTTGAGTTGGAGGCTTGACGACAACTGCGATTTCTGTATCTGTGCAGGCAAAACGAATGACTCAAGCAACGAACTTGATTTTTATCACAGCTCAGCTCTGGGTGACGAAATGTGTAACGCATAAAACTTGACATTTTTGAGACCATCATATATACATATATATATTTGAAATCGAGATAATTTCATATCTTTTATTTACTTAGCTCTCGGTTAAAAGTTTTTTTGTAATAAAAATAAATATGATTCAAGTGTTTAAATGCACAAAAGTACAAAATAGTAAGGATTGAAAGTTGTATTATATCATATATGATGGATTTATAGAGATTGATATACAGACTTTAAAATGTATTTTAATTATGTGCAAGTTTATATAAGAGTTCAAAGTTTACATAAGTTAGATCGATATCTTAAAACTCGAATATAGATCTCAAAAATACATTTTTTAAATTTACTTTTTTTTTTAAATGTTGTCACATTAAACTGTATTTTGTGTGTCTAAATTATTATGTATTCAATTTGGGTTGCAGTTGGTTTTTTTTTTAAGAAATCTAACCCAAATTTGTGATGCGTATTTTGATCACTTTCTTTATTGGGCAACTCTCATCTCTTGTTTGTGAGCATTCGCATTTTAAAGTTATGGATCAATCAAGAGTGTTCAGGCGATGTTATCGCCCGACGCTGTAATCCAATCTGTGTGGCACACATTGCATTGGGGGCAATGAAAGTGTTTGCTTGTTGACTGCTGTTTGATTTGTGTGGTTGGTGGTTGCGTGGGTGGCAGCTGCTGGTGGCACAACGTGTTGTGTGCAGAAAGCGTGCAATTGTATCGATTTCTATAGTGGCATTAGTTATACAGCTATTGAGGGTCGACCTACACAATCATTGAAATGTTGCCATTGTGGCCCTGCCACCCCGCAGGCTGCGGCATGCCACAGTTGGAGGCCTGTTGCTGCATCGTTTGATGATTTCACACTATTACATTGATTAGTCACGGGTCCCCAAAGTCCAATACCAATTCCAGGCACCAATTCCCGATATATCCGCTATGTCTGCGTTTTCTTCATCTTCTCCTGCTGCTGTTGCTGCTTCTTCTTCTTCTTGTACAAGGCACCTGATTTATGTTGACGCCTTATCAGTGCCTCTCAATATTTATTGCAATTTTTAGAAATTATTTTTTTTTTTTGTGAAAAATTCAACGCGTTCTCGGGCACCCTTTTGCAGGCCGCAAGATTTATATGTGAGCAGATGTGAAGCCTTGATCAGGAATTGCTCTCGCTCTCTCTCTCTCACACACACACTCTCTCCTCTTGTATGTGTGTGTGGCAACTATTTGCGATTGCAATTTAAAAAGTTGAACCACATCCAACATTCACATTCACAACGCTGTGTTCTTTGTCGCTGCAAACACCGAAAAGCAATTCTAACAGTTGTTGGCAACCCTGTGCACCACCGCACACCAGCTGAGCCCATCCAGCTTGTCGTGTTATTAACAATTTTTAATTTTCCGGTATAGATTTCTGAGCCACAAGTGCGACGATGCGACGTGTCTTGAGCGTTGAGTCTAAGTCGGAGTCGGAGTCGGAGACTTGGAGTTGGAGTTGGAGTTGGAGTCGCGGTCTCTGTGTGCTCCACCTTGTCGCCGGCTGTGACTGTGGCTGCGGCTGTGGTTGCTGAGTCTGAGACTGGTTGCATCATCAAAATGCATCTAACAAGGTTGTTAGGTGTTAAATAAGTGTGCTTAAAAATTTATCTTGTACATTTTCCTCCATTTGATTTATGTTTGCGCGCCCCAAACCGAAGAAGTCAAATGAGCAGGCACCGGCGATGTGGTGCGGTGCGGTGGTGCTGTGGTGCAGCGTTATTTTATTTTGTTGCTATTTTTTTCTTTAGTGTTAGTCAGCACTGGAGACGGGCACTTGGTTGGTGGCAGCTGTTGCAGCTGTCTCTCCACGGCCATGTTTCAACTTTGAGCCAGTCGCCTTTCGCTCAACTCGCGGCCAGCAACAAAAACAACTTTTGCTTTCGCCACAACAACAAAACTGCCAGCTCCAACTCCCAACTCTAAGACCAACTCCATTTTGGACTCATTGGGCGCCCACTGCCATCTATTGATAAATCAAAATTCCAATACATGCGTGCCGAGCAGCGGGGCGAGGGGGCGCAAGATTTGCATTTGGCCGCCAGCTCAGCGGTGAACTTGGAGCTGAAGCTGAGCTTAGCTGAGACTGTGGTTTTAGCTGGACTTGACTGTGACTGCAACAACAACAACAACAATCGCTACGCCAAATGGCCAAAAACATGCGAAGCCCCAACTGCAAGACAGGCCACTAAGTATGCAAAAGCTCAGTCAATGCTCAACAACAACAACAAGAACAACAACAACAGTAAGAGGGGGAAAACCTCAACCTCAGCCACTGCCACTGCCACAACCATCGTCACAACCGCTGCGAATGCGTTTCTTGTGTTTGCGCATTGGCTAAAAAATGCCTTTTTGCTGTTTCTCGCACAGTTGTTGTTGTTGTTAGCAGTTGCAGCTGCCACCCGCCGTTGTCCGTCCAAAAAAAAAAAGAGAAATAAAATAAAATAAAAAACCTGGCCTTAGATGATGGATCGTTGCATAAACTCGTGAACGTTGCCAACTTCAAGGAATGTGCACGTCCTCACGTCGCTTAGAAATGTGCGTCGCCGCAGCTGCTCAAAGGAAAACTAGACGAAGGGGGGCGAGGCAAGGCGTGGAGTGGATGTCCAGGCATCCAAAGTGTTTGCGACAAAGTTCAGGGATTAGAAGCCGGCTGGAGTGGAGCGCTTGTCGTGTTCGTGTTCCGTGACACGACTCAACACAGTTCGTGTTGCAAAATCAGAGCTCGTGTTTCTTTTGAAAATGTGACTAAACTTGACTATATGTGAATGTTTAGAATATAATACATATATATATAAATTAGTACGACCTTATAGGACAGACCACAACGCATTTTGACTATACACGAGTGAACACGACTGAATAAAAACATTCGTTTTTGTGATTCTTTACATTGAGAGCATTACCATAAAAACAGAAGAATAATAAAAGTAATACAAGTTAAATTAAACACGGCACGAGCACGACTTCCTTAAGCTTCCTTAATCATTGGAAACACGATTTGAATTTAGCACGACTTAACACGAGTTCTCATGACTTGACACGAATTCGTAGAACAACACTAAACACGAATCAACGCGATTAAGCACGACTGAACAACACCTAACCTGAGCTGCTTTAATGGCATTATAATCAATACTTAATACTTAATTCTTATTTAACGTGATCAACTCATGTTCGTTTTGCGCTCCTTCACGCGCACATCCCTGAAATTAACGTAGCGCCATTGGAGAGCGCTTATCGATGAACAACCGTTTCTCATTAAACTGCAGTTCCTCTTGCTAATTAAGTTGGATGCACGCTTCACGGGTCCTAGTGCTCGGTTCTTCCTACGCGTCGCATTACCTAATGGAATCAAGAGGCGGCAGGAAGTGATGTGGTCCAAATGTGGCGAAAATTAGCAACAGTGCAGCAAATGATGCGGGTGCCCACTGGTTCGCATCAAGCGGCTGAATGTGAGGCTATTGTCGTCGGGACAGCCACAAAAGCATTCTAATTGACAGGCAGCGTGGGGCTGAGGCAGTCCGAGAGAAGTCAAGAGTCGGACGTGGCGCCCGCTCCTGTTGCTGTTGTTGCGGCTGGAACGGGTAGCCAGGTAGCTGGGAGTATTTGCTAACTGGAGCAGCAATTAATCAAAAACAATTTCAAATTTTGATCGGACAACATCAATTAAAGACTTGTGGGAAACGAATAAAAATGCGCTGGACGGGTGTGCTCAATAGGCGGATACCCTCTAGTAAGAAATAAAAAGCAAAATTATAATAAATTCGCTTTTGAAATATATTTTTAAAAAAGTTCAATAAAATTATATATTAAATAAATACATATTTGAAATAGAAGGCAATACTGATAAAAATATCAATCAGTAAAATATAATAAAAACTGCGGTGATTTAAAGATATTTATTTTTTTGAAATGAAGGAAGTAATCCAAGTTTAATGAATACTAAATATACATGAATAAATCGATACTCTCGATAGTCAATAAAAGTTTTAAGTATTGTTGAATGATCAATTTTAGGTTTATTTTCAAGCATTAAACTATGAAATATAATTTGATAAGATAAATCGACAGTCAGAACCAGAAAGCTCATAATTGATTGATAGCTAAATTATAACATTTCATATTTCTATACATTTGCATACGTGGTTGTTGAAACCCTTTTCTTTTGAAGCGACATTTTGAGCACAGAGTATATTAATTGGGTTTCTCATCATCAGTACCAGCAATCTTATATGGCTGTCGCATTTGTCACACTGCAATTTGCTTCCGCCCAAAAATAAAAATAAAAAATGAAAAACGAGCAACCAAACAACCGAACAACGTACGCGTTGTCGTATTGCCTGTTGTTGCGCGACTTATCGATGGTGCCCACAGCAACAACAACAACAACAACAACCAACGGCAAACAGTTAAAAAGTCTGGGAAACTGCGTTCATTGGGCTTTCCTGCACATCTCTCATACAGTGACAACAGCAACAACAAAGTTGCTCAATTTTCCTGTTAGGTTTTAATAAAGCACTTTTTTTTAATGGCCAGCATAGCATTTGTGGTTGTTGCTGGTTGTTGCCAGTTGTCCGTTTGACTTTCGCCTTTTTCCACAATCAACAAAAGTCGCACCAAAAATTGCAAAACTAGGAAATTGTTCAATGAGTTTGGTGCTGTTGTTGTTGTTGTTGTTGTTGTTAGTGTTGTTGCCACAAAGTGGCTGCACTTGGCAAACACTGTGAATTGACCATAACTGCCAGTTGCATCTCCATTTGCAACTTGTGTCTCCAATTCGTTATTTCTCTCTCTCTTTTTCTGTATGTCTCCATCTTTGTCAAATGTGGAGCAAGTGGGCCACACAACGCGCCAACTGTGGCACAGTTAGCCGGCCGCAGTCTGATCCTCTCCTATCCTGCGTTTATATCAGGCCTTTAACTAAAAGCCATGCGATAAAGATCACAGCAGCCCTTCCACGGCTGCCGCATCCAGCACCCAGTCTCAGTTTCAATCCCAGGCAGAGCTTAGCTCGTACCACGCATTCAATTTCGTCCGCCCACGTGGTTCCATGTTACTCGATCGTCGATCGCTGATCACTGATCGTTGATCGTTCTCTAGGCCAATAACAATCACAGCCAGAGTTTGTGTTTTGGATTTTTGCATAAATTCTGCTAGCAGAAAAAAGCAAAGAAAAAAAATAGAAAAAAATAGTGGCACTCCAAGTCCCAATTCCCCGCCGCCTGGCGAGCGAAAAAATTGCAAATTGAAAATGTGAAGAAGAGCGCATAAATTTATTGAGATTGTGTAAATATTTGCGCAGCATCGCATGGCCGCAAATCAAAAGCGTAGACGATGTACTCAGAGACTCCCGGAAATTGGATGCTATGCTCTATAAATCAGACAACATAATGGAAAATTTCCAAAAAAAAAAAAAAAAAAAATTAAGAACTTTAAAAAACTATATTTTGCATTAAGTTTGAAGCATAAACCGCAAAAATATGTGCAAAATTTTACTAGTGCTAAAAATTGTGGAAAATGTTTATATGGAAATATATCCAATAAACAAAAAGCTTTGGATACAAAGTTAAAACCTTTCGGTTTGCCTTTACAGTAAATGGGTTAATTGCAAACAAAAGGTGTTTGCGGATCTTTGGTTTAAAAACTTATTTTCATTTAAAAATTTTTCTGATTTTGATCTCAATTTTATGTATTCATGTAATACAGATTGAAAATAAATTTAAAAAAAATTTTTGAAAAAATCTAATTTACTAGCGAACATTGTTTTATGAAAACATAAGGTCCGAGCTATAAATTCAGCCACATTTTCGCCGAAGTAATATATTTTGCAAATAAGATTTACATGAATTAGTGTTATGTGCAGCTTTTGTGTGTTTTGTGTGTGCACACCAATAAATTAGGCAACATTTTGTTGGATTTTATTTCATTGTCGCTCGTTTTGGTCACTTTCGATTTTGGAATCGAAGTTGAAGTTGGAGTTGGAGTCGGATTCGGTTTCAGTTTCATTCGCCTTTGCCATCGCTGGCTGATAAATGTGCGCAATGGCACGTAAAGTGGACAAGTCTGGAGCTGGCAAGTGCCGGGCTAAAATGTTTAACGCTAACGGTACCAGGCGGCTAACCAGACAGGCTCGAGGGAAGGGGCAGGTGGTGGGCAGCCATAAGACCAAATCCATAAGTTAATCAAAAGTTCAAGTTTTGGTTTTTTACGTTGCCTGTTGTTTCTGCAAATTTGAATTTGCGTAATTTAAAGCAATTCCTGTTATTTGGCGACGCACCCACACGCCCGCGCCCCCGCGCCAGACGGGGCTAGCCAGCGAGCTAGCCAGCAAACCAGGTAGGCAGGCAGGCAGTGAGCCAGCGGGGCTAACAGCCGCATAAATCAAACCACAAAGTGGTTGCAGCCGGAAAGCCACCAAGTGCCACAAAACAAAAACATTGTGGAACGCATGTGGATTGCAAGTGGAGCGTAGCCAAACGATTTATGCGATTTTAAATATCGATTTTGTTGATTTTTCAGAGGTTTTTAGCCTGGCAGGTGGTGGGTCGTTTTCGAGTGGTGCCCAAGTGGTGCCCGAGTGGTGTCTGCGCACCGGGCATGCCGATAACCGCCGCAGCCAAATTAATTATGAGTGTGTGGCCCCCAAACAACCCGTTTCCCACTCCTCGCTCCCCAGCGTACCGACAAAATTCAATTTTCACTTTTTGTTGGTGTTGGCCGCAAGTGTTTTTCAATGTTTGGCTTGAAATATTTTTAGCCATTAGCCAAGCGCACTTTTTTCAGTTTTAAAAGCATTATGCAAACACTCTGCAATTAAGTTGCCAGTTGGCAACCCCCTCTAACCAGCCCCTCCCCCTTTCGTTATCGTGCCTCTGTGCCTGTTGTGATTTATCTAAGCTTCAAATTGTGGGCGTGTGTTAATTATGCGCTAACAATGACAAATGCCCGCCAAAGCTGGCTAATCAGTTCGAACCACAGGCGACACCGGGTTCAATGCTCCGAACAGCCTCCTTGACAAAGATTGACCACAGCGCACATTCCATTGTGGACTGTGGGCCCAAACCACAGCAGCAGCATCAGCAATAAAAAAAACCGCAAATATCAATTTTATTGTCTGGTCAGAGCAGAAGCAACTGCGTCTGATGAAACCGCAAAATGTACAAGCAGAAGACGGATACACAGGTCGAACGACAGCAGAAAGCTAATCAAAATGAGATTCTCATCTTCGAGATGCGATTTGTTGCGACCACAGGAACAAATGGCAGCGCGTAATGAAAATGTAAGATCACAGCTTGGCAGGCAGCCTACTCATATTCCAATGCACAGATCACTTTCACTTGCATCCAATCGCAAGTTGGAATCGTCATAATGCTGTGAGTTTTGATAGACCGCAATTTATGGCTGACTTCAGCGAACTATGTGTGTGGGTGTGTGTGTGTGTGTGTGTGTCTAACTGTCTGCCTAGCTAAACATTTGCCGCACACTTGTACAATAATTTTTGGCTGCTGCGACTGCACAGCTGCTGCTTGCGGGCATAAATTGGTTTGCGCTTTATATTAATGCAAATATCTGTTGGGGCGACCCCCCGCCAGCATCAGCAATAGTCCCGGCACCAGCCCCAGCCCCAGCGCCTGGTCTCTCGCCTCCATTGGCGATTGCTGCGCCGATTGTCTCTCCTGGTCGGTGCGCAACATATAAATAAGTACAATATTTGTATACCCTCTGCACAAGGAATAGGAAAATAAGGTAGGGTGGAAACAGCAGACATCTAAGAACGTATGTATATGAATTAGAAGACATTTATCATTCTCACTGTCTATTTATCAATTCAACAAGAACTTTATAACTTGGTATGTAGTTCTTAAAGCACATTAATTTTTGACAACTTTTCTTGTTTCTCCGAAAATAATAGTCAATAAACACTGTTAGAAATATAGATATCGATACAAATTTAAATATGGCTTTGTTAAAAACTAAATCACTTTTCATATCAGAAAATATATATATTATTCGTTAAAAATCTATAAAACCGTATTTACTGATAAAAGTAAGACAAAGAATTCTAGCTTTGTATTTCGAGCTCAAGACTTGGTATATCTTTGTATAGGGTATGTACTCGTCTAACACACTTGGCAATAGCATTCTCACTTGTTTATATTTTTTTGGCGCTGTAGTTGGGTGCCTTCCGTTAGCTTCCAGAGCTGTGGCCGAGCGCTTGTTACAAACGAGTTACAAACACCTGTCATTACTATGGCAAATGGTGGTGCATATTGCTGTGGTGCATATTGCTGTGCGGCCTATTGCTGCCATAGACGGGTAGCAATGTCTCTGTGTTGCTGCTGCCCAGACTGGGCCGCACGTCTGACACTCAGAATTGCATAAGCTCCGGCGTATTCGTCGTTTTTATTGTGCTGTTGTTGTTTATGAAAATGATAAGCAGACGCGATTTATGACCAGCAGCGACGGACAACAACCACAAGCGACAGCAACAATTGGTAAGACAACGCGCGACTTTTTAATTGGGACGCGCTCCGTTCTTATTGTGTGGGAGCTTAGATTGTGTGCGGTGCATTTTGGGGGCAAGCGCTGGCCACGTATTACAAATTATGGGAACTAAAACAAAAGACTTAGGCAACGAACTTGCGCATGCACTACCATTGACCATTAAGCACTGGCCAAACAGTTTGCTTATGCAATGGCCCCAAACTCGTTGCATCTAATGACGGAAATATAATGCGTTTAGCTGCACCACTCACCAAGCTTATCGCATGCCATTTTAATAAACCATTTTTTCAATTAGCCTCCTCGTCGGGGGAAGCGCTCGCATAGAAACAAAAACAAAAAATAAAAGCGAGCAAATCCGATGCAAAAATGCGCATAGTTTAGGCCAAAAAGCCAGCGACAGCTGCAACTGGGGCAAGTGGGCCATCGACGACGCGGTGGCCCAATGGAATGGCCAACAAGTTTACTTGGCGGACCGACGGTCTGACCGACCGTCCGACTGGTTGCCCGGCTGAACCAGTCTCTGCCTGCGCCGATGGGAGTCGCGTTGAGTTGCGTCAAACCGAACGGAATCGAGTCGAGTCGTTGTCCGAGTTATGAAGATGCAGCCAAATAGTTTTTGACAGTTTCCAATTGGCCGCGAAATTATGTCGCTGCTCACGGTGGCCCGCAGCCACATCATCGTCATCATCATCATCATCATCATCATGATCCCGCTCATTGTGATACAGTCACGGTCTTAGACATGGACACGCACACATCAAGCTGACAACTTCAGTGAACGTCTTAAGTTGTGCAATGAATGACAGCTTGAAGAACTGCTCAAAAATATATGCCGATATCGATTGTTGCGATTAAAATTACGCCAATCTCGATAAAGTAAATATTAACCATGACAGAAATTAAAAATTATTGATAGTATCAATTACTATAGTATTACAACATTATCTATTAAGCTTTCAATCTTTCCATAACTCTTTATGTGTTTTAAAATATTGACAAAATTATATTTAATGTTTTTAAAAAAGAAAAGAAGCCAACTTATGCTTTAATTTCACAGAAATTGGTGTAGCCAAGATGTAGGTTTAGAATAGAGTAGATAGATAATCTAATATATTGTTCTTATTTAAATTAAGCAAATTTTAACAGTTTTATTTACATAATTTATACTTTTTGAGTTTAAAGGAACTGTTTTAAATTTATACACTTCACATATATTTTTCGGAGAAACCGGAGAAAACTTTTTCTGTTAAAAGACTTCTTCCAAGAAATATTTCTAGAATACATTTATTTAGGCTGTTTTATTTAAACTCAAATGATTACATAAACAAATACGCCATAATCAATTAATTTTTCCAACTTCAAATAAAAATCGCAATTAAAATTTTGAAAGCAAAATGTTTGCAGCTTTAAATTTGTTGCTTTAAGTTGACTCAAATCAAGCGTAAAGCACATCCGATACCCCTTGATAGCCGGCGCACTGGACACTTGCAGGATCTGAGCATCATTTGAAAGCAGCTGATGGACACTAATTGATCATCGAAATAGCTCAAATGACTTTGGTATTTGGACGCTGGCGTTTGGAAAGTTGCGGCAAAGTAAATGCTTAGTAAAATCATAGTATTGCACTTGTAGCTGCTCATAAATGGCACGCATGAGTTAATGGAGGAAGGTCGGGGTGGAGGGGAAGAAAAAATGGTAGACGCTGTTTGACCGTCTTTTAAAAGCTGGGAACAAAACTTTTTGTTAAACTTTCAATTAGGTTTTTCTTTAATGTACAATAATCGACTTTCTATTTGCTTTGGTTGTTGTTGCTATTACTTAGCTGGGTGGAGGGGGCAGGGGCCATTCGGGGTTGGGGGCGGCCAATGCAAATGGTATTTGATTGCTCAACTTTTGGCAACTAGCAAAGAGGCCCAAAAAGAAAAATAAAAAAAAAACAAACAAACCTCGCAATCTCCCAGTGCAGCATTTTGTGTGCCAATTTTGGTCAGCGATGCGTGACTTTGTCGATGTCGTGTTTGTTTTTGCTGTTGTTGTTGTTGTTGTTGTTGTTGTTGTTGTTGTTGTTGTTGTTATTGTACGGGTGGTAGGCGGTGTAGGCGGTGACGGAGGCGGGTCAGTACATTGCAGCGACTGCTGCTGCCAGTCAGAGATGCCAAAATGCCAAAAGAGCCACAAAGACTATAAAACAAATTTGGTCAAGCCAAAAAGGAAGCCTTTTTTGAAGTGATTTATGCTAATTACGAGCAGCAGCAACCCACAAGCGACAGCAGCAACAGTTGCAACAGTCACAACAGCAACAGTTGCTGCTGTTACAGGAAAGGGCGTTTAGCAAACAATTTTCCGACTGGCAACGTTTGTTGCACGTGTGGGAAACTCTGATCTAACCTGAACACACACACACACACATACAGACATACATGCACAATAATATATATGGTATCGTTCGTTATATATAGAAAAGTAATTTATTTAGTGACACGCCCACCAGCGATATAAGCGAAATAATCTTAGTTTTTCTTGGTGCTGGCGCAGGTACTGGGCCAACAGACGGCCCGGGCCTGGCTCGGACTTGAAGTGGTCACAATATATAATTAAAATCAAAAAGGCCAGATGTTACCCGCGCTGGGCTCGCAGCGAAGCGTAAAACAGTCAATGATAGCGCAGCAGCAGCAGCAGCAACGAGGCAGGCAGGCCGGCAAAAAAAGGGAATCAACGCAAGATCGATAAAATAGAATGTGGTAATAAAAACAACAACAAGTAAGAGTGTTCTAGTTGCTGATGTCTGATTGGAAAATACCCTGTGATATTTACCGATATTTGTGTTTGAGAATTTAGTTTTATAAATGTAATCTAGAATACCTTAATAAGAAATTTCGAGTCTATTACTTTTATATTCCGCCATACATAAAATACCCAAGCAGTAAATTGAAAATTTTTGCAATTCGATATTTATCGATTTTTTATTTGCATACGGTATACGATAACTTTTATTTAAAATGTTGTTTCTCTAGATCTTAAAAACTCAGACAGTTGCTAGAAAAATCGAAACTTTTAATCGATGTTTATTAATTTATTGGAAACGGGCAAGTCGTTGAGAAACTGATATGTGGAAGTGATAAAGCTTTCGATAACACAAAATTCCATGTTCAACATCCTTAGCTCTCGGTTTAGTATATATATGTAGACATTGAATTTTACCCACATTTCACGCATTTTCAATGGTTATAGGGTACAACAGAAACTGACTAAAACAAAGAACTCAAACTGGAACTTGAAGCTCGGTACTTGGTACTTGGAGCTTGAAATGTGCAATGAGATTGAAAAGGGCGCAGATTGCCAGTTATTAGCTTAGTTGAGAGTGGTCCAGCCGAGGGGGTGGGGAGGGTAAGAGAGGGATGGTCAAGCTATAGCCTGCTATTAAAGCAATAAGTTGAACAACGAAAATTGCACATTGAGTAAAGCAAAGTGCTAGGAAAATGGAAAGAGAAACTAAAGACTAGGGAGCAGGCAACAAGGCATGAGCATGGAATGTGGACTGAGTAGCTGCAATGGCGATTGCGTCACCGCGGCAATCCCGACAATCTCTCTCTCCCTCCCTCTTTGGCTGGGCTGGACTGCCTGTGCGTGTGTGTAAGCCCAAGAGTCAAGAGCCATAAAGCCGAGTTATGTGGTAATGATGGCAACAAATGGCCAGAATGCATCGAAGCCACGCATAAAGCATGTGCGGCCACCTCTGGCCAAATTACCGTACTTGCAATTGATGGCCAACAGCCATGTAATGTTCAGCGATCAGCCAAACAAAGGCCAGACTATAAACTGACAAGACAAGAAAAAAAAAACGCAAAAGATATATCAATAAGCCGTTGATAGGTTCGGGATGAAAGTGTTGGCAACAGGTGCAACTGCAACAGGCAGACAAAATTTCAATAGAAATTCCAGCAGTACATAAATATTATAAATTAAAATAAAAAATGTATTCTTGTAAAAACTATTAATGGAAGAAATTAAATGTATGAAATCATATGTGTTCTGACTAGTAATGTAAAGCTATGAATTAAACAATAATTGTAATTTTTGTCACATAAAATATTATATAACTATTGATTTTTAGTATGATATCTGACTAATATCAAGAGTTCAAGTAGTTGTTTGTTTGCTCTACAATAGCTACTTTAAAGCGTGGTCAGCTAAATGCTTTTAAGAAATTGAAATTCTCGAACATGACTGGGATAATCACCGCCCCCAAATCGCCGGACGATAATGGAGAGACTATACGTTCGATCAAGTGCAAGAGTAATTGCAGCTGCTGCTGCTGCTGCTGCTGCTGCTGCTGCTGTTGCTGATGAACTAAACAACTTTTAGATGATTTTTTTTTCGAGTGAATAAAACAATAAGAACAAGTGCAATTTGGGGTAAGGGGAAGGGCCACTGTTAATGGGTATGCGAACCAGATGCGTGGCCCGGCGATAGTTATTCCGCCGGGGTTGGGGCTGTTCTCGCTTCATAGTCTCAAGTGTTTGATGGTACTTAAAAACTACATTAAAAAATAATAACAGCAAGCGACGCCGAAGTTTATTGAAGGCACAGATAAGTGATCTTGTAATCATCGAGCAACGGGTAGGAAGTGGAGATGGGCAACGTATGAAAACAATAAGAAATAAAATCGATAAAAAAAATGTTCAAGAAAAACGAAACGAAATATAACGAAACGAAAAGTTGGTATTAAAAGCTGATGGCCTGTCTGAGAAGCAGACTTTTGGAATCGGATGCGTCTCCGTCGGGTGCGTGCACAGCCATTGTCTGTGGCCAGCGAGGAGTTAAGTTGAGGTGGGGGTAACGTGGTGGGGCAGCGTGTAAGCCAAGGTAAGGTGTGTATTTGCCATAATTTGCCACAGCGAACACAAGAAAATGGCTGAGCTGTAAGAGAAAAGGAGCAGAGAGGGAGAAAGATCGAGAGAGAGAGAGAGAGAGAGAGCATGTTACGTTGCATGAATGAAAGCGAGGACAACTCAACTGTCGAAGTAAGTTGGCGACCACTCGGACCACTGACAACGGCACGTCATCATCAGCAGCGTCATCAACTTTGATGGGCCACTCGAAGCGATGGCCAACTGCCAACTGGCAGCCCCCCAACAAAAAACAAAAAAACACATTACATTTTTTGGGGCTGAATAAATATTTCTCTGCAGCGATAGCAATCACACAACACCAACACACTTACACAAACAGAGAGAGAGAGAGAGAGATGGAGGGAGAAGAGCTTGTGTGGAATGTAGGCAGCGGGCGCGGCGGCAATTTGATGGTAGATGGAAGATGGAGACGTAGACGGCGCTCGCATGTGCGCTAAAATTGAACAAAATCATCAACAGTGATCGACATGTGAGCCAAAGTTAATAACAAAGCCACAAAGGGCCGAGTACAGGGGAAGGCCGAGAGGAGAGGCGCAACTGCAGCAGCAGAAATAAAGTTTTGCCTTTGGAAGAGTGAGGGTGTCTGGAGGGGTGGGAGACACAGCTGCTGTTGTTGTTGCGGCTGTTGTTGCTGCTGCTGATGGAGGTGAAACTGAAATACGAAGAGCGAAATGATTTTTAATAAGCGATAAAGCAAAACTGCTTATTGGCTTCTCGCAAAAGGCCAGGTGGAGCCGGTGCCACAGAGACCCGACGGACAATGTCGGGCTGGGTCTTTGCCGCAAATATTTATGCGCGCACGTTGCACAAATCGAACGGCGAGCGACCTGCCGGGAAATTATATTGAAAGCAAATCGAAAAGCCAACAGCAGCCGTCGCAGGCAAAAAAAAAAAAAAACACAAAATATGAAAAAAATATATATATATAAAGGGACAAGCGGACAGAACTTTTTCGATCATACTCATCATTTTTAAAATTGCTTTCAACACCAGTTGGCTGCAGTGGTTTCTGGTGCGTAAAACCATCAACGGCAACGCTTGCAACAGCGATTGGCAGTCGAGACAGTGAAGGCAGCTGGAGCTGCAGCGGAAACGGGGGGCGGGGGCGATGGCGGTGGCAGCGCGCGCGTGGGGTGTAACCCACGGCGGTGTACGCGCACTTCGTTAGCAAATGCAGCCGTCAGACTTCATTTGGACACGGCTGTGTGGTGCGGTGATAAGCATTTTGCGTTAATTTGCGCGAATGTTGCTTAATGTGAACAAAATACAAAAAAAAAAATGTATATATAAATAAAAAAAAATAAGACAGAACATTCTAGATGGGTTATCGCTAATTGGCGAAAGCAAAGCATATTCAGCTTTTATTTACTATAAGCAAATAACAATTAAAAAAGCAAAAAAAAAAAATTCCCAAGCAGCTGCAATAAAACAAAGGACTTAAGCAACAAACTTGCCAAGTGCTTATCGCAAAACGAATCTGCTTCAAGCTGCAGCCAAATTGATTGACAGCTACGCTAAATCATTTGTGCTGCCAAAGTGTCAGCCAGGTCCTTGAGCAACAAGAAGAAGCAGCAGCATGAGAACGAGCTGGAGTTGATCTTGAAGCCGAAGCTGAAGCTGGAGCTGATGTTCGGTCTAGAATTGAAGCACAAAGCGGCACCGACTGCTCCAAGCGATCCACATAAATACACACAATTGACAATGATAATCAAATGCTATGCTAAAAATCTGCCAATGCCAAGGCAAGCAACAACAACAACAAAAGCAGCAGTATATGCAAACGAAGAAGAAGCAGCAGCAATGCGCGCAGACAATGCGTACAAATCGTTGACAAAAATTTATAGTAGCAAAAGAGGCAGCCAAAGAAAAAGAGGCAAAGGTAGTCAGAGGGAAAGGCGGCGAAGGGGGCTGCTGTGTAGTCCACAACTAGACAGCGGTCGCAGCCTCTTGTTGCTGTTGCTGTTGCCTTGTCCTTGTTGTTGTTATTGTTGTTGTTGTTGTTGTTGTTGTTGTTGTTGTTGAACA
The DNA here is from genome assembly GCA_004143825.1 of Drosophila micromelanica. NCBI lineage: Eukaryota > Metazoa > Arthropoda > Insecta > Diptera > Drosophilidae > Drosophila > Drosophila micromelanica. The sequence goes on along the minus strand of SCDY01000787.1, from coordinate 31,518 downwards.
ACAACAGAAAACAACAGAACTGAACAGTTCCAAGTCAAGAGCGCTGCGCATCCTTGCTGCTAGTTTGCATACCACAACTGCACAGCTCCCCCTCGTTTCACAACTGCTACACTGAGCACAAAAATTGCGCACAAAATTAAAAACTATTATTTTCTTAAAAATTTAATTCGGAATGCTTATTACAAGAAATTCCATACTGAAAGTTCAAATAAAATATTATAAATTATAAATAAATTAAAGAGTTTTTATACTTTAATAAACTTTTGCACTTTTTTCGCCAAGTGTACAAAGTGTAGAGTTGCCGCCGAAATCAGTCAGCCATGCGGCTTCCGACGACGACGACGACTGGGACGGAGACGACAACGATGCTATCCCTACGATAAGAAATTAAATTAACGAGATATGTCAACGATGAATTCATTGCCAAGGCTTATGCGCAAATGCCGCCATTCTTGAGCTGCTGCTGCTGCTGCAGCCAGAGCACCCCCTTCTCTGTCTCCCCCCTCTGCCGCAATTTTGCATTTGTGGTCTGCTGGCATGCCTGGCGCAGCGATTAGCTATGCTTTGGTATTGCGTTTAGAGGACGGCAAAGCCAAACGGCGACCCACATGGACATTCAGTCAGTCACAGGTAGCACACAAACACACACGTAATAGGGCCAAAAGGGTCTGCTTTTAGCTTTTGCCTGTGTCTGCTTTCAATGTCAATGTCTGCCCCTGGCTGCCATTCTTCAATATAATGACATCACAAAAGCTTCGGCTACAGCTTCTCTTTTCAGCAGCCAATAAGCCGCAGCGGTCCGTCCGGCCTGCACATTCCGTCCGGCGCAGTCCTGCTGCCTGCCTGGCTGTACGATTTTAATCACATTTCTTTTGAATTAGATTCGAATTGTTGTTTCAACACACACACACACTCGCTGCGCTGCCTTTTCATGAGTCAATCAACAGTCGCGTCTTTTGCATATGTGCAGCCAACCGCCCCTTCCCTTCCCTACCCCACCCCCATTTTGTGTTTCTCAGAATACACATATATGTATGTATATATATATATTCCGGTTCCGATTCAATTTAAGCAGCTTCGATTCGATTTTGTTGCAATTGCCTTTCGCTTTTCTTGGGCAGGCGACTGTCAGCGCAGGTGAATTTATGTGCACAAACCTAACTGGACAGTAAATCATCTGCACCACTGTGGTGCTGTGGCAGTGGTTCAATGCGCTGATTGTCTGCTGCTGCTTCCACTGCTGCTGCTGCTGGCTGGCATCCGTGGCCAGGGCCCAACTGTTGCCTTTTTTTGGGTTCTTTCTCTGTTTTCTTTATAAAAATATTTAACTTCTGGACTGAGGCAATGGCGACAAAAGCAGCAGGCACCGCATGTTGCTGTTGCAGATATTGTTGCTGCTGCTGTTGTTGTTGCTGTTGCTGATGCTGTCTTGCTGCGGGCTGGCTGCTTGCTGCTGCTCTTCGCCTCTTCTAACTGACAAAAAAATGTTCATATTTAAAATGCAATGCACTGAAATCAACTCTAACCCCGGCCCCATTTAAGCCACAGCAATGCCTATGAAGCACAACAGCAACAGCAACAGCTGAAGTAACAGCAAAAAAAACAACAACATAAAACAGCATCGACAACAACACACTCTGCAAGAGGTTAACATCATTATTTCACCTTCTAATCAAAATCTAACCATGTTTGTGCACATTATAAAGTCATGTGTGTGTGTGTGTGTGTGTGTGTGTGTTGCATGTTGCTGTTGTGTGTTGCAGGCGGCGCCTTTTGCCTGTTTAAATGTCAAAAAACTGTTCACAGCATTCGCTTTGGGTCTGATATCAGCTCACACTTTAAACGTATTTATTGCCATTTTAACGAATCATGCGCGACTTGACCCAAACACAAAGCCCATGAGGCCTGGTTCGGGCCTGGTTCAGACCGTCTTGCGTCTCGCGTCTCGCGTCGTTTGTAGCTGTCCAATTTTTGTGGCCAATTTGTGTCATATTGTCGATTGTCCAGAAATGAAGCCATTACTTACAAACTTGCTATACTCTGCAGCTATTGCATATGTAGAAAGAAGGGTATGCCACAGTTTTGCTTTATGCTTGTGACAGGCAGGAGAAGGCAACATAAAAAACATATCTGGATAACAGCCTTAAATGTTCATCCATGCATCTTGATAAATTGATAAATGTTTTTTTAAGCCTTCACTTTTTAGTCAATTTTCAAAATTGTAGAAGCAAAAGAATTTCTTGGATTTCCAAATTTCGTTACCTTTCCATTACTTTATTCTTTAGCATACATTATTTAAAATAACTGTATGTTGATTATAAGCCCTTATTTGTATGCCATTTTAAAGCTCTTAAAAATGGTTTCATTTTAAAAATATAAAAGTTATTTAGAAATGAATTTTGCAACGAAGAAGCTCAACTTCGTATGCGATTGTGTTTATAAATGTTTGTATTTATGTCAAGGTAGCTCGAATCTGAGCATAGCGTATACCAGGCTGACTAGAATAATCTTACTTGTAATTTTTTTTTTTTTTTTTGTAGGTGCTTTCGAGCTATTGACCGGGCGTCTTTACTTAGGGCTGTGTCTCTAGACATAGCTGCTTTTGGCATCTTTAGACGCTCCGCACTTCATTAGCGTGCAATTTAATTTGCACACACACACACACACACACTGCTGTGGCCAGCAGGAAGTCGTTGCTTGGGCAACGTCTGCCAAAGTTAGCATTTGCCGCTGCCCCCAAGATTTATCAGCCATATTTTTGTGGCCAGGCTGGGATGCCACTGCCTGCTGCTGTTGGCCAGCTGTAGCTGCGGCTATTTAGGCATGCGCATGGTCAACAATGTACAGGTTTTCTCCAACTTGCAACTGCCACAACTGCAACTGCCGCATTTGCTCGTATGCTGTTTTTTTTTTTTTTGGTTTTTTTTGGACTCACTTTAGGTTTGTTTGTCTGTTTGCTTTTGGTTATATTTACTAATTGAATCGACACCAAAAATGTAAATGCAACAACAAACAACGCGCGCTCGCCTGCTGCTGCTGCTGCTGTTGTTGCTGTTGCTGCTGACACTGACAACAACAATGGCAGCAGCAACAACGAGGGGCAGGCAACAAGCGGCGGCCACTTCCAGTTTGGACTTTGCCACGAATCAAGCGAAGCAGCAACAGGCAGATGCAGCAGCCTCAACTTCAGCCGCCGCCTCGCAAAGCAAACAATGAGAAAATTTATGTTAGTCAAGTGCGTTTTTCAGCGGAAAATGAGCGAAAATATATAAAACTATTGCGCGTAACGAGCGCAACAAAAAGCTAAAACTAGCTAAAAGCTAAAGCTGTCTATAGCTGTTTTAAACATTTTTGCTCTCTTTTGATTCCCTTGCAAAGGGTATTATAATTTCGTTGCAAAATAGGTTCCATTGAAGGTAGATACAGTGAAATCTTTACTAACAAACAGCTTTTGAATGCTTACGAATAATGTTTTGAATGTTTATCGAATAAAAAACTCACTGTAAAATTGTGGAACTCTTCACAATATGCAAATTCTAATTATTATCTGAAGAATTCTCTACTTTGTATAAAAAGAGCGTTTGTAGAACTTGACTAGAGATGTTTTTTTAGCTTAACCACAAAATAACCGAAATCTTGCAACTAAGGAATATTTCCTATGAACTCTTCTATGTAATTTAAAATTATATTATATATCTGCAAGAGTATTTAATCTTCGATAAACCAAAGATAACTGTTCTTTCACTTGGCTTTTTCTTGCTTTTACTGGCTCGAACAGTTTTGTGTGGGATTTTTGGGCTGTGCAAAGTTATGCAGCAAGTGAGGGGAGAATCTGGAGGGGAGGTGCGGGGCTAACTGGTGACAATCAGGCGACGACGACAGATGTCGCAACAAGCGGGAAAAAATCTCAGCTGCACTAGAACGCAGATTGAGCCAGCTTCTAACTGTAAATGTGTGTCTGTGGCCTTGCCGCCGCCGGCATGCGATGCCGGAGACGGACAGACGGAGACGACAAAGACAAAGACAGACCTGATAAAAAACAACAGCGACAACAACAGCAACAAAGTTGGAAAGCAGCGCACGACACGCAAAACAGGCATCAATCATGCGGCAACTAACCGCCATTGAAGCGTGTGCTGGCGGTGAGAGGGGATTAGGGTAATGAGAAAGGGGGGCAGGTGGGCTGCGGACTGCGGACCGCTGTTAGCTGTGGGCACTGCGCCATTTACATGAGGCGACACCTTGAACTAGTCGGCCAAGTCAAGCCGTCGACTGTCTCTCTTTTGACGCTTTTGGCCAGAACTTGTCATAGGCAATCATAACGTGGCACGCAGCAAGCGTATAAAGGGGAGGGCTATAACTGTTGCCCGATTGATAAGCGGTGCGAGGTATCAGTCGCTCCTAATGAGGTTGCGGCTAATTTTGTTGCCTCTCGAATGGACGGCGCATGCCCACGCCCAGTGCCACGCCTTAAAAGTGGGCGCGCTAGAGTCACGCGAAATGCAAATCGAAGACGCTTGACAGTTGGCCAGCACTGCAAGTCGAGCTAAGAACTGGCCGTGTAAACGGCCCAAAAAGCTCAAAGCGCAACTGTTTTGGCCCTTTAAGCGCAGCTGCCGTTGTTGTTGTGGTTGTTGTTGTTTTTGTTGTTGTTGCTGCTGCTGTCCGAAAAAGGGTAAAATGCCGTAGAGCACACAGTTGCTGCAACCACAAAGAAATCTGCTAGAATTTGCCATTTTGGGCACAAAACATTTAGCCATTTGGATGCAACCGGCATGTTGCCTGTTCCGTTCTGGCCCAAAGGGGTCTGGGTCGGGGTTGCGCCTTGGCTGAGACATACATACGTGTGGCGCACATGCAAAGCATGGCCATTTGTAATTACCAACATGGCCGTCTGCCAAAACAAAAGACATAAGACACAAACTCAAGCCGAGTTTACTTTATTTTTTTTTTGTTTTGTATTTCCTTTTTTTTTTTTGTTTTTTGCCAATCTTATGCTCGCAAATTGTTGACCAATTTGTGACCCAAAAATGGGTTAAGACAATATGACAGCGGTAACAGCAGCACCCACTGTTGAGCCACTTGATTGCTTACACCAGCAGCGGCAGCAACAACAACAGCAGCAGCAACAACAACAGCAACAACAACAGCAGTCATTGTCGGACGTCAGAAAATCTTACAGTCACGTCATCGGCAACATCATTATCATCAAGATCATAATGATCAGCGGCAGAAACTTGACTGCTGCTGTTTGTCAAAATGGCCAACACTGAGGGTCTGGATAGGCGGTACATGTGAGTACCTTCTAGAGGCAATCAGTAGCACTCAAAGGAAAGCATAATATGAGAATGTAAAGCAGGAAAGAGAACAAACAAAGAAGAAAAACAAAAACAGGCAGGGCAACATGCAAGAAGGAGAGGATCAAAAAGAGAGACAATGATAGGTTAATAAACAGAGAGAAGGCACACTGAAGAAAATGGCTACCAAATTTAGTGGCACTTCAGCCAACTGGACTTTAGGGCTGTGCCCCAAATAACATATGCACGTACTATAATACGCCCTCATGTTGTTGTTGTTGTTGTTACGCTCGATGAAGCTTTCTTAAACCGACTTTGCGGCTTTTGCTCTTAACTCTTAACTCTCACCTGGCAAATTAACTTTAACGTTTTTTTTTAATGGCCAACAACAGGGCGTGGCCATTATTGTCTAAGACGCAACAAACTTTGTGGGGTCAGCTTACCTGCAAGATAAAAAAAGAGAAAAAGCAAATGTTAATGCGAAAATTTTTCTAGCTTGTAATGTATAAACTTAAAATAGCGGAGCAGCAACTCAATTAGCTATTCACAATTCACATAATTTATATTGTGAACGGCGATAAGAGCTAAGTGAAACCAGCGGTGGTCCCAAGAAATTTGACTAATGCACGAGAAAGTGGAAAAGATTTTAGTCACAGAGAGTGATAAATGTCAAATCAAATGAATCACAGACATATCTTAAGCATATAAAAAAATGTAGTTAAGTGTGGTCGACCAACAGTTAATTTTATTCGTAGTTCAAAGCTATCCCAACTCAATGTAAGCCCAACAGGCGATTCTACATCCAATTGTTCTTCCCTTTTTTAAAGATTTACAACAAAATTTATATAAATAGTTTTTTAAAATATATAAAAAAAAAAATTAAAAATAAAAATGTATTGCAAAATAAAATTTATTGAAAACGAAAAAGGTACCAAGAAAAATTTAGAAAAAATATATTTTCACATATGGCTCGTTTTAGCATTGAATGCTCCTTGAATAATATATTTTCCTTATTTATTTATTATCGACAGAGCACTTTATAGAGTCTTAAATATTTTCTACGATTGCTACAAACATCTGCTCAACTCTATTATACCCATTTGTAACCCATTTTCATCGAGTACAGGGTATAAACTAATTAAGCACCTCAAATCACAGTCGGCGACCGCATCTGCTGAACAACGCATTAGCTGACCAGTTGCTAAAGATTGAGATCTTTGTCTTACAGTTAAGCTACTGCCGCAGCAGCAGCAGTTACTTTCGCCTCGTGTGAACAAACGAACGAATATACCAATGTTCTTTTTGGCTAGACGGCACTTCATCAAATGACACGCCCACGCGCCTCCCCTCCAATAAATGCCACCATATTTGGCCAGCTGAGGAGTAGCTGTTTGCCTTTGTCTTTGTTGTGTGTGTGTGTGTGTGTGTGTGCGCAATTACCAGCAACTCATTTCACTAAACGACAAATAAGTGTGGCGCCCACTCGACCAAAAGCCAGAGTCAAAGAGTCAAACTCAAAAGATTTTGGGCCGTCTGTCGAACTGTCAAATTTGTTGACAGCCATCGCTGGAGCCACATAGGGAATGGGGGAGGAGTGGGGCGAACACGGATGCAACGCCGGCAGCCAACTGGGTGCCAATGAAAGCATCTTGAACTGTGTCAGCTGTGGGAGGGGGGGTGGACCAACGGACCGACGGTTAGTTACGTTACAGACCGCACCACAAGTAGCTGCCATCCCAAGTGGCCATAAAAAAGCATGAGCAGCCCATAAAACTGAAAACTTAAAACTCACAGCTCTAAATTATAGTGAAGGCAATGCTCAAAAGACAAAAACAAAAAAAAAAAAAACAAAACAACAGAAAAAACAAATAAACATTTTTGTGATTTAGTTAACGAAAAATAAAAAAATAAAAAAAAAAGAACAGTTAGCCTACGAGGGTTTGTCGAAGATTGAACACACTTTGCAAACGTAAGTAAGCTGATTCCTGGCAACAACTTTTAGAAAACAATTTTTTTTAAATAAAAGTATAATATTTGTAGAATTTTCCTTTAGAAAATACTGATTGAAATGAATGTAAAATAAAACAAAATTTATTAAATTTCATCTGATTGTGGTTTTATAAATACAATATTTTATAATAACATTATTTGTGGTTTGGAATAATTCCCTCTACAATTCGAGTCCAATTTAAATATATACATAAAGACCGACTTTAATTATATAAATTAAAATTTTCAGATGACCAAATAAATATAAATGATAATCGAAATTTGAAAGCCTCTGCCACAACGTCGCATATTTCGTTCCCAATTAGGTATACCCTCTCTGAGGCAGTGCATAAAAATGAAATAAAAACCAAAGCAGGAAAATCTTGGCATTCAGAAGGCAGCTAAAGAGGCAAAGAGACGGAAAACAAAGAGACATAAACGTCCACCCACTTGTTGCTGCTTGCTGTTAAAGTGTCAGTTACAGCCAACAACAGTCAACCGTGTAGAAGTGGCTGTGGCAGCAGCAACAGCAGCAGCAGCAACAGCAACAGCAACAGCAGCAGCAGCTAACAGTGAACAGTGGCAAACGCTGGGAATTTGGCTTCATCTCGGTTATGTGCCCGCCCGAACCCCTTGTGTTACAGTGGGTCTCAGTTTCGCTCGCCCTTTTTAATTCGTTGCTATCGTTTTGGCCTGTAAATATTTGGCATTACAGTTTATCCGAGTGCGGTAAATGAAGTTGTTGTTGCTGTTGTTGTTGCTGGCAACTCATGTAGTGCAGCGCGTTTGGCCAAAATGCTGCCAGCCCGTTCGACATTTGGCAGCTTGGCTAACGCCCTCGGGCCACAGGCAGTCACTGCAACAGCCACCGAAGTGCCACCAGCCGCAACTGCAACTGCAGTTCCCAGCTTCAACTTCCACTCGAAACTGCAACTTCAACTCGAGGGTTTTGCTGGCCCATCCAAGTGGGATTTGGCCTCAGCTGCTGTTGAATACCCTGTACGAATGGATAATTGAATGGAGTTGCGGAAATTGATGTTTCAGACTGAAGAGGTTTCTACATTTTTATAAAGAATATATATACTTTTATTCAGTAGAAAAAGCGGAGTCGAGCTTATTCATATAGATTATAATTATATAAAGTATTTTTCAATTTCTGACAACTTCACTTTGTATAGTTTTATCGAATAATGTTCAAAAATATATTCCGACATCTGGGAACTGTATCTAGGGTAATTGCTAGTCGACTACCAACGACTTGATCACTCTTGATTATTTTTTATTTTTTATTGACCGCTCGTTCAGTTCAATTATTTATGTTTAGACACAGACATGTTCGTTTAGTTACGCCCCCTTCCCCGCGCCCCTGCAAAAGTTGCCTAACGGTTGTTTTTTTCATTTTTTTTTTTTTTTTCATGACAAGCGACACTTTTATGTGTCACTGGGTTGCCAGCCCCCCACCTCCCACTTCCCAATCTCTACCCCCCACTGTGCAAGCTGCCTCTGTCTTTGTCTCTGACACTGAGTGTGGGCGCAGTTTAAGCCATTATTTTGAGCAATTAAAGCCACCGAATGATGATGGCAACGGTGCTGATGCTGCTGCTGCTGCTGTTGGCTTGAGGCCTGCCCCGCATTGCTGCTGCATAAATTCTTTTTCTAATTATTGCGCCATTTTGTTAGCCGTTTGCTTTGGCGCATTCTTCACTCACTCATTACACGCATATTAAAATTTATTGCAAAATTTCTAAAGTAATTTCTCATAGAAGACGAGTAGCGACTGCCCCCAGAAGAAGCAGCTGTTGCAGTTGTTGCTGCTGCTGCAGTTGCTGCTGCTGTTGATGGGTACTCATCGCAATGCCGCCTGCAGTTCCCTTTTCTGGCCAACAAACGATGCTCATTGCTTTTGCAGTAATTAAAGCGATTCAATTTTCTGATTAGTTCGCCGTGGCCATGAACACATTACAAGCCGGAGTCCGAGTCCCGAGTCCCGAGTTCAAGTCCGAAACGGAGGCAGCAACACGAGGTTCGAGTTGCCGGCCGGTTACTTGGGTTTCTTTTAAAGCCTGCAACCATAAAATGCAAAGATGCAACCACCCATCGATGTGGCAGCAACGTGGCTTGCCAGGAATCAAGCGGCACTTGTTGCACTAAGTGTGTGTGTGTGTCAGTGTGTGTACTGCATTGGAGAGCGAGAATTCTACGAGTACTCATATTTTATGCGCTCTGCACAAGGTATAAAAAATTTGCTAAGAAATGTGTAACGCATTGCAGACGCATTCCCAAACACATTAAGAATATGTGGTGCTACATTATCCGTTGGCAGCATTATCTTTATCTAGCTGTACTCATGTATAGACTGTAAAATCTATACAAGTTAGGGATTTGAAATATTGAAAATATATTCCGAGTGTCATTAAATATTTTTAGTTTTCTTTTGCTTTCCTTAGAAAATATACTTAAATGCGGCAATTAATTAAATAATTTCCAAAAAGATTAAACAAAAAGCTCAAAAGTTATTATAGATAATTTTTGAAAAATAGATGGTTGTTTAACAAAAAAAATTCTTTGTGTATATATTTGTTCTAGGCCACATTTTGTATATATATTTGATTTTCTGTGTATTATCCTTTTGCTCAAACTTTGTTTAAGATCTTGCTTGACCCGCAGTTATGAAATCGTCTTCTTGCATTTGTGTCCAACTGTCCTATTGCATTGTGGCTGCATTTTTGTGCGTTAGCCTTGTTGAATTTTAATTCACGAAATTGTTTCAAACGTGCAGAGGTCCAAAAATGGGTTCAAGTTTTACGCAACAAACGCCGCAATTCGCATTTGCCATTTGGGGGTCCAGTTTTGGGCTTGTTGCGGACAGTTTGAAACGTTGTCCGTTCGCCTTTTGTGTTCGCCTGTGATTTCATTCATTCAATCGAGCTGCAGCTGAAGCTGATGGGTACACTCATTCATCGTTAAACTGTGAAAAACTCAATCAATAGCGCGCATGCCGATGCGTTGCTAAATTGCCATTTGGTGATTTAGCGAATTTGATTTGGCAAAATTTTCCAGCGACACTTTTGTCATCGAGTCGAGCGAAACCAAATCAAACTGTCAGCAAGTGCTTGTGGCTTGCTGTGTCTCTCCTTGTCTTGGCCAAATTTTGAGTTGTACGCCTATTTTTGGCAGCAATAAATTACGCACGGTTCGGATTTTAAAAACTGTTTGGATTCGGTTGGGTAAAGCGGGTCCCACAGCTCGTCTCGCTGTTGCGGCTGTGCTACTAATGAGCACTTTGGCATTTTGGCCTGGCTAAAATATTTGCACGCCGCGCTCGTTGTTGTTGTCTATAATAAGCGATTTTCATTTTTGTTGTTTTTTATTTTCAGCTGCGGGGCTGTGCCTTGAAATTTATTTAGCAGCATTTTGGGCGTTGCGCTGCCGTTCGACAGGCTGCAACAGCAACAGCAGCAGCAGCAGCAACAACTCATAATTAATTGAAAATAATAAATTTATGACAGATTTTCGACTGACGTTGCCGCCTGCATGTGAAGTCGATTATAAGAGTGTGTGTGTCGCTGGGCTGGTTAATAGTAACGGTTAATGGTGTAAAGCCAGATGAGAGACAACAACAACAACAACAACATCGACAACATACAAATAGGCCAACAGAGATTTTTAATTAAAGCATTTTGTCTGTTTTGGCCGCCTGCAGCCTGTTGCCTGTTCCTAGCCCGCTAACTATTTGTGGGTGTTGGTCGGTATTACCAAACATGTACGAGCACAAGCATCTATATGTATTTGGATACATATATGTATCTAACTGTCGGCAAGTTGGCCAACGCACTGCATTGAACCTGGCCCAAGTTGTGGGCAAAACAGGTGGCTGCAGGCCTAGCGGTTGAAAATTGCTATAAGGAAGTGGAATAGGGAAAAGCATTGAAAAATGTGTGAAACAAAAGAATTAATAAAGAAAAGATAATTACGAATATTGGTTCCAGATACAACTGACTGCGCAAGACTCTTTTTACAGAAAGTAATATTAGAATATTAGTTGTTTAAAAAAACATTGAAATAACCACTTTATATTTATCTAATATAGTTGAGTTTTATGGCAAAATCAAAAGCAAGGGTAGGAGTACAAATTAATACAAATTATTTTATTAGTTAGTAGATAAGTTTATCTTCTTCTTGGTCTTTGTATAAATTTTCTAGCAATTTTTCATTTGCTACCCATTTTGCAATAAATAATATTCCACAATAAAAAAATTTTCCGTTGCTTTTATAAAACGAGCTTAAAAGAAATCTGTTGAAAACAAAAATTTTTTTATAGAATAAATGAAATAAAAAATAATGTGTTAACTGCAAATTTATACAGTCGTTTTCTACAAATGTTCTAAACAGCCAGGTTTCAACCTTTTACGTCAATCAGTCGGCAGTTGCAGGCTTTTACAAAAATCCCATATCAAAAGTATAAAAAAATTAAAAAACGACAAAAAATAGAGTCGTGATTGTCGTGACACGCCTCCAAATTTACAGCTTATGACTCGTTCGGAACAGTCGTACATTTTAATGGTTATTTTATTTTATTCGTTTTCTATGCTTAAAGGAAACACCGAACATTTAAGTGCTACTTTCGGCTAGTGTCATTGTGGAGATTCGAGACGCCAGCTCAAACTATGCCTAATGCTCATTTAAATATATAGCTGAGATTCCTCTTCCTCTTCTCTCCGTTGCTGCTATTAATGCTGCTGCTGCGACTGCTGAGGCTTACGTACGGGTTCCATTTAAATTTCCATTTTGTGTTTATTAATCAATGGATGACAAGACGACCGATAAGCCGGACAGAGACTTTTTCTCCGAGCCTACAGAATATATATTTATGGATAGAGGTGATTTTTGGTTGCCGTTGCGGCTGCGGCTGTCCAAATGTTTCTGTTTGGTATTTAAGGCCAATCAATTTGCGGCCTGCTTTTGCTGGCCATTTTCTCCCTGGCCCTAGCACTCGCCCTTTCTTACGCTTTTCTCTTAATTCCAATGCGCTATCAACGCAATTAATAGCAGATTATGCAAATCAACTGCGAGATATATGTTTGGTATATGATAATATATGTATATATATATTATAAATGTAGGGTGTGTGATATACGTTTTCTATATGAATAGTTGTTGCCGTTAAGCCAACGTGGCCCATTTTGTTTTAAGCCTTGTTTACAAGTTGGTTGTTGCTTCCAAAGAAAAATTTGTCTTAAACGAAGAAATCTAATTAAATTCTTAAGCTAGGCTTGGAACCGGGAAGATTCTCGGCCGGGTTTAGGGGTGTAGGCAAGCTCATTCTAAGTAAATGAGTGCTAAATTGAAAATTGTCTTGTGTCGATTAGGCGCGTAAATCGATAAGCGCAAAAGCAATTTCCGATTGGGGCTGAGTTATGTGCGCCACGATTTATGGGTAAAGGGAGCGCAATTTACAATTTGCAATTGCATGCAGGAGAGCGAATGAGAGAAAAAGAGAGAGCGAAAGAGAGAGGCGGCTATTCAGATGCTTCAGCTGCTGTTGATGCTGATCAGCAATCGGCGAGCAGCTGCTGTCCAAAACCAAGCGAGAATAATATAAAATTAATTAAAGATGCTAAAGATAATTGATTAGGCAAAGCGATAAATAACGCTTCATTTACTAGAAGATCCACGGGCTCGGTATATACTCCACAAAATGGCATCAATTACCTAGCAATTGAAAAACAACTAGCTATCGAACCCTGTAGTCCACAATTTCGTTAAGTTTCTCATTAACATGCATTCAACGGCTCGAGATTTTATAGATCGGGCGTCCGCTTTTTGATCAGTTCGAGAGCTACGCGCTAAAACGACGGGATAACCGTGAAAAATATGTGGTTGTTATGAACTTGTTTCACTACCATTTTTTTCGTTAAGTGACCAATTTTATGATGAGTTCTAGTTGTTTTTATGATTGCTCGACTTACATCTATAATGATTTTGCATCCAAGTTTTTTTCAAAATACATATTCTTACAAATTTACAATTTTAAAAACAATTCTAGCAATTCTTTGAAGTATAAAAAAAATAGCATATTAATGAATTTTGGAAAATAAATTGTTTGTCAAAATTTATGAAAAATATTAAAAAAGTTTTAATATGTGGAATTTCAGAAATTAAACTAGATGTTCATTTCAAATTTCACACATTCGTGACTTAAACTAAACTGAGCCGATTTTCATGACTTATACACTTTTGGCACAGTTGTTTAAATTAATTACAATGTTTTGAATAAATTATATTCGGGATTCGGCTTGAACTTTGTTAACCACGGCCATGTCTACTGTAATATAGCCTTCGATGTGTACACTTCGATGGCTGGCTGCAACATGAAATGTTTAACGTGCCACGTACAGCTTGCAACCTGCAACTGGCCAGTTGCAACTGTTTAACTAAGCAGCTTCCTGCAATAATTTGCCGCTGCCTCATAAAATTTTGCAAATTATTTGCCAACTTTTGTTCTGTTCTGCTTTAAGCATACGAATTGTTAATGACTGTGCCAAGGGGAGGGGGAATGGGAAGGCAGAGCAGAAAGGGAGAGTGGGGAATAGGGGGACCCGACAGGCTGCACTGCAAGTTATGCCGCGCACCGTGCAACTTGTGTGGCTGCTGCAACTGCTTTTCCAATGCCAATGTTGTTATCTTTTTTACTGCAAATTATTAGTTTTTACCGCTGACGACAAAAAAGAAGCCAAAAACATCAACAACAACAACAACAAGCAGCAGCGGCAGCAATTCAACGAAAATAAAAAAAGACGATAATTAAAACTCTAATTGTATGCGCTACCGCCAAGTCGCAAAGTCCGACTGCAACGTGGACCATCGAGTCCGTCTCCGACTATAACTCGGAGTCCAAGTCGTAAACTGTCCAATTGCTCGCCGGAGCCCCGTGCTGTGAACACAGCGCACATTGTTGGTAGTTGGCAGTATGCTCCTGCGCATTCCCCATTTCTTCATTTTTTTGTTTTTTTTTTGTATTTTTTAAGGCTGGCACACAAAGTAAGCAGCCCCCAAAATGGCTGCCATGGTGATGACAACAACAATTGCAACAAAGATGAAAAGTTGCCTTTGCTGTCGGCTGCCTTTTTTGCAGTTCGCTTGCATATTTGGCAACTCTGCACAAACCGCAAAGTGTCTGCACAATTGCCCCCCTCCTGCACACTGTCAGCCTGTCTGTTTGTCTGTCTGTCAATCCACAGCCCAGAACCGACACCTGAGCTCAACCATCAAATAACAGAGAGAGAGAAAAAAAACCCTAAGCAACCCTGGGCAACAGTCCGCTTTGATCATTTGCATCGAAGCGCGAAATCAATTCGTCTATTTCACACACTCTGCAAGCTGTAGAATGAAGCGGTAGTGGGTAGGGGGAGCGGATGGAGGGGGGGGGGGGGGTCTGTTAAGTACTGAGGCGTTTTGTTTTACATTACATGCATGCTCACAACAGCCCACAAGCGTGTTGTTGTGTGGTTAACTAAACACTTTTGTTACAACAGCAACTGTCTGTCCAACTTTGTCTCTGTCTCAATTGAAACGTCTGTCTGAAGTCTCCGAGTCTCGGGTCTCAGTCTGCTGGCCCCATTAACGAATTGAGTTTGTAATCTGATGCTGCCGGCTACGTTGGCGGTCATACGAAAATCCATTCATAAATAGCCCAAATTAAATACCCAACAAATATACCCAAAAACTCGTTCAAGCTATGTGACGGTCAAATCTTTAAGCCAACAGAAATTCAAGTTCAGTGCAATTACAGTGGCTATACGGTAAGAAGAACTTTTAAAAAACGATTAGCTTTCATCATTTACAAATAGCACATGCGAGAAATTCATTCCGGACTGGCAAAAATTGATGCACTTAAAATAAAACCTTTAGGTACATACTTTTTTTCAATAATATTTAATGGTCTATTTGGTAAACTCTTCTGAACTGAATGAATAACTAGACCATTATATATCATTATATATGTCAGGTTATTAATTGCGTTTGTAAAAATAAAATACTAAATTATATAAAACTTTAACATATTTCTAGAGTTTGTCAAAACAAAAGACTTAGGCAACAAACTTGCAAAATGCAAGATACGGTAAATATCATGTGCATACATATTATATAAACTATGCAAGTACATTCATTTTCAGATTTGATCCAAGAAACCTATTCTTATAATATAAAGGGTAACTGTAAGTCAAACAATTTTGGGTTATGAATCAACTCGTTATTTCTCTGAATTTCTTATTAACTATCCCTGTCTCTATACCTTTTCGGCTGTTTCCTTTCTCCCTTCTGCCTAATTTAAGGCAAAACGAATAAAAGGAAACACAAACACAGTCACAGGCACAGACAGACAGACAGACAGTTGGTAATTTTCAGTTTTTATTGCACCTCAGGTGCACCCCGTACCGAAGTGCCGTTCCACGTTTGAGGCCCGATTGCAGCGTGATTATTGCGTTGATGAAACTAATTATATAGTGCAGGGCGACGTCGCTCCCTGGCAGTGCCCCGCCCACCCCGCAGAGTAACAACCCTACAGGCTAGCGCCCAGCCATAAATGAAATATACACGTCAAGCGATTTGATATATGAGTCAAGCGATTGCATAAGCCGCAGAGCGCAGCGTGATCTGTTGGAAACTTGTGGAACTGTGCTGGAAGTGAGCTTATGTTCGATCTGTGCGTTGGGTTTCCCGCATGGCTTATCAATAGTATCTTGGACAATGCCAAGATGCATTTCATGTGCATCCCGATGATGATGATGATGCTGATGCTGTTGCTGATGCTGATGCCCGGCGATAAAAAGAACGGGCCACAACTCTATCGATAGCAATCAATGTCATATTTAATTCATTGTTATGGCCTTCATAAATCTGCGCTCCAGCGACCGTTAACGGAGTCAGCGGCTTGGCCAAAAGGGGGCTGTGTTGTGGCTTGAAAGGAGTAGGGCGGAGGGGCAAGGTGCGGGCTGTGCGGCTGTTGTGTTGTGTGCGTGTGTGTTATTAAGGCAAGCGTTAATAAAAATGTCAACGCGATCATAAACTGAACAACAGTCGACATTAGGGCGTCGCTGTCGCTGTTAACGTCGACGTCGACGTCGCTGTTGTAGCGCCGTCACCGTGCCTGCATTTAAAGCGCACATAAAAAGCGGCTCTAGGCTGCTCGCAGTCTAGAATTTCGTTTATGCGTGGCTAAAGCTGATACCAAAAAATTGAGAGAGAAAGAGAGAGAGAGAGAGAGTGTGTGCTAGAATGAGATAGAGCTACAAAGCATAGCTCGAGGCACTGTTAAATTGGTAACAAGCGCGCCCGTTGGTTAACTGAACGCGTTGCCCGGACTTTATGGCTTTATGTGCCACAAATATTTTATTGCAACAAATACAACAACAACAGAGAACTCTGCTTACGCTGCTGCTTCTTTCTCTCTTTCAGCTGCAACTGACGTGTAACACAAAGTGAACATGGCATTATTATGGCTGCCTGAGCTTCATAATGACAGCTGATTTTGTGCACTAGCGGGCGTGGTCGGTGGGCGCAGGCGGGCGGCAACTTATATGCCTATTGTTGCAGCAACTACGGCTGTTGATTCTCTAGTTAGCGGCAACGTTAGCCTCAGATCTTGACATGTGTTGACAGACGCCTGACAGGCGGACAAGCAACATGAAAAGTCACATAATACTCACACATAGTTTTCTATTTAGTACGGATTCAGTTTGTTTATTGCGTAAGTCAGCTTACCTGTAATGAGAAAGAGTAAGGACGTTAGTTAAGTATATCAAGGGAGCTTAGTTAGAAAAGCTGCCAAAATATAAAGAATCGTGTGTTAATCGTGTTGGCAACATGGGCAATCGATTGGCTGGCAACAATGTTGCCAAGGCGTGCGCGGCAACAAATCAAATGTTGCCATGCAATGCGCCCAACACGAGCAGCAACAGGCAACAACAAGAACAACATTTATGAGACAGCTGTGGCAGCGCCAGCTGAAATTCTACAACTTCCTCTCCAAGCAACACACACACACTCTTAATACAACTGGCAACAAAATGACGTTCCTGTTTGGCTGCTTGGCTACGGCAAATGCGAGAAATGCAACAAAATTAACATCATCAGACAGAAATAATCTATAATGAACATAAATCTCTTTTTCAACAACAACAACAACAACGACACGCCGCTGCCTCCTTTGAGGAAGTACAAATTTACGTTTGGTGTTGAAATGAAATGCTAGAACCAACTACAGCCTCAACAACTTCAGCTCCAGCTCGAGTGCGATCTTTATACTCGGGCGTGTGTTAAATGCACGTGTGTCTGTACTTGTGCTTTGTACTTATATTTATTAGCCACGTTAGTGTTGTACTTGCTGTTGTTCTTTTACAGTGCTTAAGATATAGTATATACTAGTATGTGTTGTCTGTTAATCAGTTTCAGGACTATTGAAGCTAGTACAAGCAATTTTGAGCTATGTAAATTCTACAGCTGCTAAGCTGGAAATTCTTTAGTCCAATCGATAAGTTCGATGAACGATTAATGTAACATATATATATGCTAACAGAACCATAAAGACAATAAAACGCGCCAAAATTAATACTGAACAAATTGATATCGCCAATCGATCTAATCAATAACCAATAGCCGATTGCCAATAACTCTTATATCGATAATCGCAACACTCGATTGACAATATCTTTTAACTGAGTTATTGATATTATACAGCTAGGCAATAGCTTTCTTTAGATATCAGTTGATATTCTATAACTATCAACTACTATTAACCAGATGCCGGCTATCGATAATCGCATTCGTTAATAGCTCATGTTATCGATCTTATTAAATATTTGTTGATTTTTGAATTGAAAAAGTATCAAAAAGTACTAAAACTTCATTGATACCCACTCAATGCAAAATATCTTTTATTATTGTTATTGTTATTAAATGCCACGCCCACTTGACGCCTGGTAGTTAACAAGACGCGTTCACACACATTTTCACAAGACTGAAAAAAGAGCATTTTGCAGTCTTGTTCTGTTTGCTCTTAGAAAAATGCCTTCATTTGACAGAGTCGTATATTTTCTGCTGACTTCAACGTTGAAAATATTTGAGAAATTTATGCGTCTCTGATAAATAGAGGAAACGTCTGTGCAGACGTTGAGCAAATTATTAGAAATATGCGCGTTTAATAATCAGCCAAGCAGCCAATCAACCAGATAAACTAAGCAACTAAACTAACCAACTAAACTGAGCTGAAACTAACTGACGACTAAACAAGTGGAGAAAATTTTCTCGTCTCGCATCGTTCGTTGCGCATAGCTCGAGCTGCTCACTCAAAATTTATTAAGTTGTCAACGCAGCGCGGCTCGCAAAAATGTTGGCAATGTCTTTGGCAATGGCAGCGATCACAGCAGGCGAGGGGAAACGGGTGAGTGCGTGTGTGTCTTTTATATATTTTTTATAAGCATGGGAGCTGCTTTATCTTCTGCTTCGGGTGCTGATCGCACTGCTGGTGGGCCACTGTCCAGTGAGAAGCGGTGGCCATTATTTGCGCCGTCTTATTTGGCATTGACTCCTCATTCCGCCATCACATTCACATTCACATTCATATTTATTTGTCTTTGTGCGTTTTTCTGCTTTCATTTGTTGTGAGCTGCGTTTAATGAACTTTAACAAATGTCGGCAAGAACTATGATTTGTTATACCCTGTAACCATTAGGCGTGTGTAAAAAAAAGAGGTAGCATAAAGTTGTATATGTCAAACGGCAGGCGGTATCTCCGGTTCAAGAAATGTGTACATATTTTGATCAGCACTAATTGCCGGGTCGTTCTGCTGGTATATTTGTATATGACTGTCTAAATGCATTACATTATTTTATTTTATTTCTTTTTTTGTTGGTTCTTTTAAGTCATACGCAGTTTGATTTTGGTTGGGTTTGATTGTACACACAAAAAAAAAAGACTTAGGCAACAAACACACAAAATTATTTTCAAATAGTTTTTCTAAAATCAGAAAGAGGGTATTTTCCAGTCACGCATTCTCAACTAGATCAATCTTATTTGTTCTTGCTGTTGTTCTTGTTCTTGTCATTGTCTTGTTTTCTTTTGTTCATTTTCAGGCAGAATTCAGCTTTGAAGCTAATTTGCATTTTTAATTTGTTTGCCGTTTTGTCCCTTCCCGCTTCCTGCCTTAGCCCCGCAGTAGCCATTTCCGATTCCAGCGACAGTTCATTTGAATTCATTTATTTGTGTCTAAAGTGTGTCCAACTGTCATTAAGAACGCGACATTAACAGGCAAATTATAGAGACGCCCACACACGCAACTCTCTCGGATCAAGAATCAAAGTTGGCTGCGCTAAAGCAAATCCCATGAGAACGCATAATAAAGGAATGCAAAAGATCAATATTTGATTGTGCACAATGTTTAGCTAGTTTCAGGCACTCCCCATAAACAGTCGGCTATAGCTGTGAGTCCAACTGAAGAGGGCGACCAATATAACACGCACGCACCTTTGCCCAGCCAAGTGGCATACACCCGCCTTAGCTGCTGCTGCTGCTGCACGCTTAATGCGCATCAAGTTGGTTAATTTTAAGCTGATTGCCAACACGAGTGGAGAGCAAGGTAAATAGTTGCGAATGCTACGCGAAATAAATGCAAGGGGAACTCAAGCCAAGCAGCACTCGCAAAACAAAAGACTTAGGCAACGAACTTGCCAACGCATTTGAAATTAAATGTTTGCTAATTTGCCCGATTGGTGGCGTGTTCGCTTTCGTTCTGCCAATGCCAATGGCTGACAATGAAAAAAAAAGAAGACACACACACACACAAACTAAAACAACAACAGGAGGAATATAAGCTAGGTATACTCTAGAGAGTTACCACTTTCAATTTCAGAGGCTGCTGCTGCAGTCGACTCGTTTTCAGTTTGGCATTCGTAATGCCCATCGGCGCTGCCTAAAAATAGTGTTGAGCCGGAGCCACTTAAGAGTTTGTATGCGTCGCCTCGACCACAGCCAGGCCCTGCCGCTCAGCTCATCCCCAATCCCCAGACACCGGCGTTCGACTGCAAACTGGACAGGGACAGGAACAGGGACATGGACATGGACTCGAACCTGGACAGCGACGGTCTGCGGCTTTGAGCTTTTTTTTTAATTGTCGACAATGTTTGTTGCAGTTTTTAATGAAATTCATTTGTGCAACGATGTCGATTGCAACAGCCCCAGCAACAGCAACGGCCTTTGTGGCATGGCCCTGAGCCACTGCCTCGCGTTGCCGTCTGCGGTTTGGTTTTTGGCTTGTGGCTGTTCCCTTCGTTCCGTTCCGTACCTTCGCCTGGGTACATTGCGACGTGTCCTCCAAATAATTCATTAACACTTTGTCTTGTTAACTTTAATTTGATGCTGCTGCTCCTGCTGCTGGCCCCTGGCAGAGTTCCCAATCCCTTGGCAACGCAGTTGCTGACAGCTTAAAGTGCACGCTGAGTGAAGTTTATTACATTGCTTGACAAATACTTTGGCAGTTGTCGCGTAATGCACACATTTTCACTTTATTGCCTATTAATTGCTGTCTAAATTTCCCTTTCACCATTCATCCTTCAGCTACCATCTTATTTAAATTCTACATATATTTCCTCATACTCGCATTTATTTTTATAAATTCCATTTAATTTTCCTGCTCCTTTCTACTATTTTATTGTTTAACTCCTCCTAGAGTTCCAACTTTCTTTTCTTTCTTCTATTTTTTTCACCTTCCCCTTCAATATTTGTTCCTCCTACCTACGTTCCCTCCCATTTATACTCCACCTACACTCACCACTTGCCCCACTTTTTGGCAGCTTACGTCTTGGCCAAAAAGCTCTAAAAGAATCTCTTAATCCGCATCTCATGTGTATACAATTTCAAACATGCCAACATCGATCCACTTTAGTGTCCATCAACCATGGCTCCAGAGGCGCAGACTGCGATTGCCTACGTTCTCAGAGGCTTCTATGGAAGTAATGTAGTACATGCTCTCGCTCTCGCTCTCGCACACACATTACCTTTCTCTCGCTCTCGCTCAACGGTTTGTAATCGGATACTTTTGTTCCCTTTGCTGTTTAATGAATTGTATGCACAAATTTATGATCCGGTGCACAGGCGCAGTTTTGTTCAACGGTTCGAGCATCGGCACTGATATATTTATAACATACATATTAAAGATATATATATATATATTGATATATTGAGGTATATATGGTATATAGTTGCGCATTAATGTACAGTTAGGCGGGCAACTAGAGCTGGCTGATTGATGGCAATTGATGGCCCGTCAGAGGTTCCAATTCACCTCACAAATTCGACTAACGAGCCGCACGGCCAAAAGAGACGTTATAAATTTACCAATAAGCACCGCCAGCTACAACAAAGCCACAAAACAACACGAAAAGAGAGTTGCAAATAAATTTGTTGAATTTGTGCATAAAATGAAGCCACAAAAAGGCAACGAAACAACTGCAACAACAACAACAACAACAACAGCTGCAAAGTAAACAGAAGAAATGCGCAAGTTCCCAAGTTGGCAGTGAGAAGAAGAATCGGGAAAAAAGTGCATAAATAAAACGTTTAAATAAAGCCAAACGGCAACTTCGACACCCTGGCCAAAACAGTTACTTTTTAATCGCCGCGTTGTCCTCAGCCTCAGTCGCAGTTGCCTCAAAAAGTTGGGAGTTCAATTTGCCAGCGCGTCTGAATTTAAGGCTCAATGCGCCACAGAGCAGCTTCATGCCACATAAACTATAAGAAAAGCAGCTACAAAGCCGCCTCGCCCCCCCTCCTCCCGTCTCTTGCCAGCCAAATTAAAATGTTCTTTCAACTACGAACTTTCGACAATAAATTGAATTGAACAACAAAAGCAGCTACAACAACCACAATCCTCAGCCTGGGCCAAGGCGAGGGGGAACAAGAGGGTAACTCTCTTGTTCTGTTGCCTTTGGGTGTCTCGGCCAAATCGCAGAGTTGGTCTGGAGTGTCAGTTCCAGCGCTGGGCAACTGGTCAAAGACATTTGTCATGTCATTTGTGTCGGCGCAGGAAACGACATGCGTGCTAATGTGCAAACGTAGCGGAGAAACGGGGCGGAGTGCAAGGGGATCGCACAAAAAATGAGGATGAGTTTATCGATATCAAAAGATCAACGGCGGGCTGTGGGGGCAGTGCGGCAGTGCTCAGCCAAAGCGAAAGCACAAAAGGTGAAGCAATGCGAGCAGGCCAAGTGTATGCCAGAAGGAGCTGGACCAATGACAGGGTAAGGAAAGTACGCATCCACTTCAAGAAAATATAGAGTATATTGTACTTATCCTTATTACTTGATTTAAATGAAGTATTTAATATAAAAAATATTAGACTCAGATTGTCATTGTTTTAGGCACATTAATAACAATTATTAAGAAATTAAATATTATCCTAGTCGTTTTCCCGACTTTTAATAGAATTTCTGTGTATTTATATTTTTTTCATAAATAATTTTTCCTCATTTATGGATCTTGTAACAAAAACTTATAAGTCATTCTATTTTATTCTATTATATTATTTTTATTTTATACTTTATTTTAAATTAATTTTTTTGTTTTTGTGAACTTTTAAAGAGTATTGAAGAATGTAAAGCTCACCAATAAATATCTTGAAATAACATTTAATGCGACATTTCTCTCAGTGTCAGGGCAGCCCCGCTGCAGCTGTGGCTTTAACTTTAGCTGGTGTCACAAGTTCGCGCTGCAGCCATAAACGCATTTTTTGTGGTTATTGAGGTCGCTGCAGCTTGAAACTGTGCGTGGACCTGAATCGGTTGCGTTATCGCTTCACAAATTAACAATCAGCGGCAATAAATGTTTGCGTTTGTTTATGGCGAACCATGGAGTTCAGCAGCAACTGGCCCACAGGCCTGTGCGGTGTGAACTTACACGCCGCTGTGTTATTGGGAGGAAGTCCGAGCGTATGTGCAATATTTAGGAACTCCTGCCCGGTTCTTGGCTTATCTTCTTTTTTGCTTTTTTTGTGCTTAACAAATTCAATTAAGCATTTTAATATCTCTCTGTGGCAAAGTGGGTGTTACCACTGGGTGTTGCGGCAAAGCGACACTGAAATATTAACTTGATTTAATTTATGAATTCCAATGGACAATCCAACTGATACGCCACACAATATTTCAATTTCCAGCGCATTCAATTCCCCTCCCTTACAGTAACAACTGCGCTTTTAATTAAAGCGATAAGCAAAACTTTCGCAGGCGAAAAACTGAGAGGTGAACAAATTGTTAATTGAAGTGAGACAAAAGTACTTAGTAAATAGTAAAAATAACTTTTACTCACATGGATGAAAGTCAATTATATTGATAAAAATAGGTAATCATAACATCAACAACATCGATAGCATTGTAAATCAGATTGATGTACCCTAAATTAGATCGATTTTGTTTATTCTTTTAATTGATATAATAGAAGGCGGCTAGAGCTTATAAAGAAAATATATTTTTTTTATTATTATTTGGTTTTTAATTCCGTCTTTTGATTATTGAAAATCGTTTATATGTACTTGATTCATTGTTTTGTAGCCTTGATTTGTAGTGCTTCGAAGGTGATAATCTTATTGGTTGACCTTAGCAGCACATTCGATGTTGTGTACTATGTTATTTACCCTTCCTTAAGGTCATAAAATGCCAGAAACAAGAATCCAACTACAAGTATCGTATCACAGCTGAAAAGTCTGTTGCGCCAAGGGTTCTTACTTTTTTTGTTTTTGTGTTCCGTTTTGCAAATTGCAAGTGCAATTACTCGAATTTGGCTGCACAGTTGTTTCGGGGGATTCTTTCAACACAAGCTTTTTTTGTGCTTTGTCTTTCAATCAGTAGTTTTGGTTTGTTATGGCCCTTAATCAATAACTGTATGTGGTACGCATTTTTTTTCTCTCACACCATCTTTCTATCTCGCTCTTAGCCCGCCGGCTACAGTCCGTCGCTGATGTCGTGGCAGCTCATCAACAACTTACAATGTTGCAGTTTTATTGCCACCGGACGACGTCCACTACGGAGGCGGCTGCTGCGGCACAAAACAAAGTTATATGTTTTCTTTATGCCGCAGCCTCAACCTTTTCCTTTACTTGGTACGTTTTTTTGGTTTTTGTGCAGTTTTTAATTTTCAGTTTTTGTTTTTCATACATCGGCCAAGGCAGCCGCGCATAATCGAATGTTGCGAGCGATAAAAGCCACTTGGGCATTCCAATTGTGTTTTTTTTACGCTTTTTTGTTTTGTTTTTTGAGGCAGCACGCGCTTGATTTATGGCCAAGTAGCTCAATTGGTAGCGGCTATCGACCATAAACACTCAAATCAGCTAATCACTGTGATTTTTCAGCTCCGCCAAAGTTTTGCATAAGTCACCTAATAATCAGCATAATTCATTATTTATATTTATGCGCTCAACCAGGCACTGAGCCACCATATATATATATATAAATATATAAATATATATATAAATGTATTTATAGTGTTGTCTATCGTATCTTCCATCATCGGCAGCGTCGTCAACTCGACAAAGTGCCAACAACGGACAAGAGACAACAAACAACAAGCTGCGAACAAAGCCTGCCAATGACTGTTTAAAATTCAAGCAGCGCACGAAATTCAAAACAATTAGATGCTCGACGAGATGATGCTACGTTAAATAAATTTTTTGGCGAGCAAAGGTAATAAAATCTTAAGAGCTTTAAGAGGAGCATTAGAAGTTCAGATAATGTGAATTTATTTGTCCAGCAAAGCTAATGAACTTATAGAACTATCAAAAGACTTGAAAATTTTTCATTGTGAATATAGCTGCAATTCCATTTACATAAAAATATTTACGATATTGATGCTATCTGAAATGTTTGGTAGACAATGCGTAACTGAAGAATTTATCGATTGCCTTGAATATTTATCTGACAATAAATCAACATTTAACAGCTTTAAAATATAAATAGATAAAAAAATCATATTTAACATTTATGCATTTCAAAGGCACAAACTGAATATTAGTTTTTTATTTGCAAATCATTAGAAATTATCTATAGTAAAAGA
The DNA here is from genome assembly GCA_004143825.1 of Drosophila micromelanica. NCBI lineage: Eukaryota > Metazoa > Arthropoda > Insecta > Diptera > Drosophilidae > Drosophila > Drosophila micromelanica. Next base: position 6,133 of record SCDY01000787.1, on the reverse strand, counting down.
AGCAATAAAGCGAATCAAAAAGCGCATCATTATAACATATATATTTTTTATGATTTTTTATATAATGGATATCTCAGCAACCATGATAGCTTAAATCAGTTAAAATTCAATCTCTCTGACTCGGCTCCTCATGCTGACATATTCTTGTTATGTAGGTATATTAAAGAATATTCTACACTAAAGTTATGTTATCAACATTTTCCCGTTATTTTTTTGCTACCCATTTTGAAACATTAATTGCTTGCAGGGTATAGCTAAACATAAATACTTGTATATCATAAATATGGTTTTTGCTTTTCACATATCATTTTGGCATTAACTTCTTTTCACACACACACACGCACATTTGAGCTGTGGGCACGATATAAAAATGATTGACAATTTAATTTCCTAGTCCGCTGAGGCTGTGGGGGATTTATGAAATGTTTGGCTTTGATTCGATATTTTGTTTGTTATTTGTTGCTGTTGGCCCATAGAAAAATATGCAAATCCGTACACATGTTAAAAATTCGGCGGCAATCTTTGGTTTCCATTTTTTCTATGTGTTTTGGGAGTGCGCCATCATCATGGCAACAAAAAAAAATAAGTTAAAGAAAAAACTGTTGGAGAATTTTGGCTGTCTGAGGTGCTTTTGATGGGCCAACAATGGCCCAGCGAATCAAACATCTCTTGAGCAGCAACCCACACGCTGCGGAATTTGGCCGAAATTGTGGCGACTGCTGGTCAGATTTCGATTTGGAGAACCGCTGCACGCTGGACAAAGGCGGAAGCAGCAGCAGCAGCAGCGGCAGCTGCGACTGAAATCGCTAAGCGAATCAGCTAAAACGAAAAATCAGTTAAAAAGGGTGCCACGAGTAGCAGAGCGAGCGCTGCCAGACCATGACGACAAATAAGCAGGCGTAGATGAGAGTTGCAGTCAGAGAGAAAGAGCGAGAGAGAGAGGAAGCTGTGGCAAGATGCACGTATGCAGATTGCCGGCCATGGCTAAAAACTAAAGACTGTAGCTGGGGCCACAAGGTTTAGACTGAAACACTGGCTGCAGGGATTTTTTTGCATTCGTGTTTTTTTTTTGTGTTCCCCGTTTTTTATTTGTCGCTGAAATCTTGTTTGCCTAAAAGTAAAAATAATTAACTAATTAAAATTGTGAACTGGCTGGTTGCCGTTGCGGCGCTATGCCAAATAAGCAGCAACAGCAGCAGCAGCAGACATTAGGGCCAAATAAGCTGCCAACTTGCTGCATTTTACTTTGTATTGCTGTTGTTGTTGTTTTTTTTTTTGTTGGTCTGCTGTGGTAAATACTTTGACTCTGCAAGGAGCACATCGACTGCGACGTCGACCCGACAACGATATGCAAAAGCTATCAACGCTGCATCTTGCCAGCCAGCAAGTTTGTGTCCTCAGTCTTTCGTATATTTCGTCTGTAGGTACTTGTTGCTGCAACTGCTGCCTTTTTGTGTGTGGCTTTTGGCTGGTTCGTTGCCTTGTAAGCTGTTGATATGCTCATTTAGAATCGCACGTTTTTCAGCAGAAGTTGTTAAGAATCCAAGCGGAGCTGAGGAGCGGGGGGTCAAGAGCACAAGAGTGCTCGAAAAAACAGAAAAGAACAAAAATAAACTGCGTTGATTGCTACTCCATATGCAAATGCCGCCACACACACACGCACACATACGCATCAATTGGCCAGGCTGAGAATTTGGTAAGTTGTTGCCTGATGGACCTAGACAACTGGCCCATCAATCAACACACTTTCAATTTTGCTTTTTTTGTTTTCTACAAACTTATTTTCTACTCTCAGCTAATGGCGGCCCACAAAAGTGGCATAAAGTGCTGGGCGGTATTGATTTTTTTATTTTGTTCATTTTTGTAAGTCTTTTTTTTTTCTAGGGAGGCAGCTAATGGACAGCGAGACGAGTTAATTGTTTGAGCTTGCGCACACTTGACAACACAGCCGCGGCCTGAAAAGAAGCTATTTTGGCCAACATAACTTGCCACATGGCAGGCATATTTTTGCCAGGCTTGTCTTTCACCCGGCCAGAGTGCAGGAGAACACTAAAAAAGAGATAGAAAGAGAGAGAGAGAGAGAGAGAGAGAGTGCGGCAAGTTGGCGGCGGCTATGCAAATGCAGTAGCCAATGCCCTCGGGTTGTTGTGATGTGCGCGCGCGCGCTCGCTCGCGTTCAGCGTCTGTCCCAGCCAGAGTCCTAACAGCATGCTGCGAGTATGTAAATGTGTGTGTGTGTGCGCTTTAATTGCACGTTTAAAGGCAGGCCACAGAAGCGGCATTTACTAAATATGGCCAGGGGGGTCGCCACGAGGGGCTGCTCTGGGGGGGGGGGGGGGGGGGGGGGGGGGGGGGGGGGGGGGGGGGGGGGGGGGGGGGGGCGTGGTTTGTAAGCGGGCAACAGTACGGGCCTGTTGTCGCGTTTGGGCCGCAAATTGATGCGCATTTGATGTGTGATGACGAGGCTCAAGCACCAGCCCAAGACTTGGCCAACACGATGACGCAGTTTTCGGTCACTGGCAATGCAAAATGCAACGTCAACTGCGACGTTGACTGCGACAGCGACAGCGACAGCGACGTTGACTGCATTTGCGAGTGGCAGAGAGCCGCTCCTTTTGGCCGCCTTGGCTGCCTGCCTATCAGTTAAGGTTTATTGATGTTTTGATTGTGATCAGCGCTTGTGGCTATTGTGGTGGGTTCTTGCTTGTTGGTTTCTTCATGGTGTTTGTTATGGCTGCCTCTTCATGTCGCTGTCGTTATTATTATTACTGCTGTTGTTGTTGTTGTTGTTTTTGCTGTTGTTGTTGCTTTTACTCAGAGCTTTTAGCATAGCTGGAAACACAACTGGCGATTATCTGCCGATTTTTAACTTTTGAAAATTGTGTCAAAAATTATGTTGTTCTGACATGTGTGTGTGTGTGTGTGTGTGTGTGACGGCCGGACAAGTCATTACAAGTGCTTATCGCCGCTGTGGACTTGAACAGAGGGGGGCGTGGAGCGTGTTGGGGCAACACAACTTAATTAGTATATTAAGCGTTTTAAATATCAGACCCGTTGGTAGCACAAATAGTAGCCGCAGCCACTGCATATATATTAGGCACCCCGCAAACACACAAAACAAATACAAACACAGGCAAACAAATACAAACACGCACACACACACACACGCACACACACTGCTGTTGCATGGGACTTGTAGCTCGTTGTTTGCTATGATACAAAAGACAAGTACTACAAAATATCGAACCCAAAAACCGGCTCGGCTGTTGCGCCTGCGCCATGATTTTCCAACCATTTTGTCTCACACACACACACACACACACAAGCACAGACAGCCAGAGCGAGAGAAAAGTTGAAGCGCTGAATTTCTGAATGACAAAACGCTGAATGCGCCCATTGCCAGCAAACAGCAAACAGCGTGCAGCAAGTGAGGTGAATTTAAGGCGCTCTCCATCTCTGCCACACACTTACACACACACACACTCTCTCTCTCCTCTCCCGCTCAGTGCTACGCTCTACTCTGGCATTTATGGAATGTGAGCGCACAAAAATGCGTTAAAGGTGTTTATAAAATTAAAATTGTGCAAAACAAGTTGCGTACGCAGCATAAAAGAGAGCCAAATAGAGAGAGAGAGAGAGAGAGAGACAGAGAGAGAGGGAGAGCAATAGTGAGAGAACGAAAGAGCGCGCGAGAGAACAATTGGCAGCGGCTTTCGAGCCATGTTTAGAAAAAAGTGAATTGATGCAAGAGACAAAGCAAAATTGGTGCACAGCGACGCATACGCAGCCGAGGCGATGCAGAGGGGGAGAGGGGATGTCAGAAAGGTGGGGTGGGGTACTCTGTACTGTATGTGTACGCGATGGCAAACCTGCCACTTGCACCCTCAGCGCAAACCAGTTCAATGGCATTAGAGAAGCGGCCACATAACTTGCCAAATGGGCAGGCCCAGTTTGCAGATGCACCCCTCCCCCCTCCCTTGCACCCAGCAGCTGGCAGTTTTGTAATTGTGGGAGCCACCAAAATGAGATTTACGTAGATTAGCCAAACAATGCGAAATTACAACAACAGCAAATGCAACTAATTTCAGCGCCGGCTGCTGCAGCAACATCAACAGCAACAGCAACAGCAACAGCAACTTTAGCTGCCAATCTGCTCCGCGTGCTGTCCGTCGTCGCGTGAGGGAGTTGGGGGGAGGCGTGCCGGTTGCCAACCAATTGCCAAGCAACTAGCAACAACAACAACATGTAATTGCATGTAATTTAGTGTGTAACTGCAGCAACAACAACACAAATCTGAGATGACAACAACACGCTGAACAAATTATGTTGTCTTAGAAATCAACTGACTGCTGCGGGGGAGGCAACAGCGGCGGCCAACGGGCAACGGACAACAGACAGCAGACAGAACATTATAAACAGAGAATCGAGTGCTGGGGAGGACGACGCTCCAGTTGGCGCTTCAATTGGGAACTCTCGGCGCTCTCGCGCTGGCAATTTGCATAATGAGTTTTTAATTTTGTTTTTTCTCGTTTGGATATTAATGCGGAATGGCGCAAGTTTGTTGCCTAAGTCTTTCGTCTTGCGGCCCGAATTAAAGTGTAATTTGGTCAGCCATTAGATGGCTACCAGGCCAAGTAATAGTCCATCTCGAGGTCGCAGTCGTAGTTGGACTTGGACTCGGAATCGGAGTCGCAGTTAGGCGGCATTTGATCGCCTCTAATTAAATAACATTTCCGCTCCCGCTCGAAAATGATATAGCTCTGGCGAAATAGGTGTGGCCTAGATGGGAACGGCAATCGGTTGTCTTTCTGTCTGTCCGACCGTGTGGAGGGCAAAGCATAAAACTGAGTCAGCCGAGCGTTGGTTCGTAGGGCACTGAATGTGGAGCAACTACGCGGTATTTACCATAAAATTATGGCAATTGATTTGGCTTAAAAATTCACATTACATAAAAGTGGCTTCAACAAAAATTTTGCGGGGGTGTTCGAATTTCAGCGTGGCCTGGTTTTTAAAGGTTTTTACAGCTTATATGCAAGTGTGTGGTTTTCTCAAAAAAAAAGGGAAGTTAGAAGAAGGGGGAAGAAGGAGGGAAAAAGAAAAAAAATCAAGTTTTGGCCTTACCACAGAAAAAGCTTTTTTGTAATTTTCTGGAATAAGAGGTCTTCGAGACTGCAGGACTATGTTTAAAATATCAGTACAACTAAGATAACGGTTAAAATCCCAGGTGTTTTTTAGCAACCTCTTGCTATACATAAATAGAAAAACATTTCCGATTAGGTATATTTCCATACGTTTTTTGGGTAATCTTCAGATTCTACTTATAACATTGTCAATCTTAATTTTGACTAAAAGTGTTTCTTAATTATCATGTTCTTATGTGCATTCTTAGTGCATTCCCTGGTTACATATAATAATAATACAGTTTTTGGTGCTCTGTTTAACTTTTGCAGCTCTACTCTGGCTTATTTCTTTGCACTAGAAAGTCAAGGAGAATAACCGCTCGATGTTGTAGAGGAAGCGAAATTAAAGTCGCCTCGTCTGCGGCTGATGAAGCTGCAATTATCCTCGATGATGATGGCGAATTCCATTCGCAGCTGCGCTGCTCTGCTCCAATACCTGCTGTCTGTTCGCCAATCGATGGAACGTCGCGACTCACACGCCCCGCCCCTGCCCCTGCTGCGCCCACGTGCAGTGCCAAAAGTCGAGCAAACAATGACGAGCAGCTGGCCAAGTATTTGTTGTTCTCACTCGACTTGAGACTCAGTTATTTGGCTTGGGCTCGGTTCGACGAAAACTGGCCCGATTCGAGGTTTGTTTTAGTCAAATATTTGGCTTTTTGTTTCAGAATTGTTCAGTTTATTGTTTTTCTTGGCGCTGGCCAGTTTGACGGTTCCCAACTCTCATATTAAATATATTACCAACTTTTTTTGTTGTTTTTGTTTTTAATTTTCTTCACTTGTGCGTCATAAAAAATGTTTAGTTCTCCGTCGTCGACGTCGTCAACGTTGTCTCTGTGGCCCTTTGGAGCTGCTTTTTTTTGTTTTTATACCCTGAACCCATTGAAAATGGGTGAAACAGGGTATTATGGTTTTGTTGAAATGTATGTAACAGGCAGAAGGAGGCATCTCCGACC
>SCDY01000786.1:15912-66760 GCA_004143825.1 Drosophila micromelanica | reverse complement strand
ATAAATAATAAAAAAAAAAAAAAAAAAAAAAAAAAAAAAAAAAAAAAAAAAAAAAAAAAAAAGAATATATGCACACACATTCAAAAATTATTATATATTGAAATATATATACATACATGCATACATATGTATGTTAAATTGAAATAATTCGATTTCGAGTTCAACATATGCAACAAGAAAATAATGCAAAAAACTTAATGTAACCAATTTATCTTATGTATATTAAGCGACACACAGTCCTCTAAAAAAAAAGACCTCCCCCCTCCTACAAGAGCCCCCTGCACCCCTAGCCCTAATTATATAGAGATGGTCTGAAATACATATTCGTAAAAGTTATAAAATTTTGGGCAAACCTAATTATATAATTACATACATACAACTCATAACTATGTACGGAGTATGTTTACAAAGCGAATGATATCTATGTAATTAAACAAAACACTTTTAAACAAAAATTTACGCATTTATTTCTTATTATTTTGGTTGATCCTGTTAACGGTAAGTAATTATGAATTATTTCAAAAACAAACCTGAAAATATTAAATTTGTATATATTTTTGATATAAGAAGTGGTACAAAATTAGTTTCAAAAGCTCTTTTAATTCATATTTCTTTATTTCATGATATATGCCAAAAATATATATAATAAAATATATACTTTTTCAAGTTATATGCCTTGTTTAATGGAATTGAATGACTGAAATTAAATTTAGCTTGAAAATGATCATTGATTCAACCTCATAGTAATTTTATCCGCATGACAACTAACAGCTAATGCTGAAATTGGAAAAATTCAAAAACAATTTGCAATATAATTTTTCGATTTTTATTTAAAATACCATCTGCATCTGGTTTTTTTTTGTCGCATTTTATAATTTATACATAAATTTAACTGTTTTTTTTTTTTTGCATTATAACATAATTCGCGCTTGCTGGCTTATCGTGTTTAATTATCTCTTTTATGTATACAATCTATATAATACTTTAATAGAGTATGTATATATATATAATTTTTGCATTTTTTTCTTATTTGTGTTTGATACATAATACTTGCATTTGATTTTAATATGCGGGAAAACTACAGTCCCTCAAATTGGTTTTTGTTTTTATTTAATTTTTAAATTAGTTTTTATGTTTGCGTTTTTATATTCGATTTGTTTTTTTATATAGATTTCAACGTGTTTTTACAAGATGCAGATCAAAACCAAAAAAAAGTTTTGTTTTTAATAAAAATAGATGCACTTTTCTTTTTTTAATAGCAAGCTGCAGCACAACTTTTGTGTTTGGTTTTTCTTTTGTTTTTTTTTTTTGCGTATCTTACAATTGATTTTTAAAAAAAATATATATGTATATATATATATATATTTATTTGCTTGCTATGGGTTTGTTTTTTGTCTTTTCGTTTATTTGCTTGTGACTATTGTAACAACATTCGGTTTATTATAAATTACAATTCATTAGATTTAATTGCAGGTTTATTTTTTGTTTTGTTATGTGTAAAATAAGCGTTATTCGCCTTTGTTTATTGTTTTTTTTTTATTTTTTTTTTTTGTTTCTATGCTGTGCACTTCTCTGCTCTTTGTTGCTATGTATGTATATATATATGGCTATATGCTATTATTAATTTATGCTCAATGTATACGAGGTATTTGTTTTGTTTGAAAATAAAGAATATGTTGCATATGAATCGCGTTTTTTAGTAACAGTCCCAAAACATATACATACATACATTTATACGTATCTACGACTTTCGAGAGATCATAACGGGCATTCCAACCACAAATTCGATATCGAATTCGAAAAAAAAAAAAATTATTCTGTTTGGAATCTGGATTCGTTTAAGGATATTCGCACTTGTCCAAACAAATTTACTTAAAATTGGGAAATTTCTTGGTTTGTTTTTAAACTTGAATACATTAAAAATTACGTGTATGGCAAACATTTAATTGAGACTGTGTTTGTTGCATAAATTGTATAAAGAAATTACAGCGCGTATATATTGAACCGAATACAAACGTATTTAAAAAAAATATATATATATTTATATATATATATATAAGTCTTAAGTTTGAATATTTTAGGCAACTTATATAAAAAAAAAAATAAACAAAAAATAGAAGTCTTTTTGCAAGTCTTAAATGCACATAACACCCCCGATTGGGCATTTATCAATCGAACATAATTACAAAAGCTGATCCGATTATAATAATAGTATTGTATGCTCTCAAGTCTTTATGAACAATATCGCAAGAACTAGAAATATAACATACATATCAGCTATATACATCATGTATGTATATATTGAAATTGCTTAAATTGAATACCGAGTATGTATATTAAGGTTGATGTTCTTTTGTTATTATAATGTCTTATAAATTATATCCTTTTCTCTTTTGTTGTTTTTTTTTGTTTTATGTTGGGATGTGTCTCTTTATTTTTTACAGCTAAATTGCTGCCTTAAGCGCTAATGATTGTTGTTGTTGTTGTTAAAGATGTAAAATTGATGTAAAATGTTTTTCTTCTATTGACTTTTTACATGATTTCTTTAAGAATTATGACTATTGAGGATTGTTAACAGTTAATGAGAAAAAGCAATTACACGTTTCTATTTGTGCCCAAAAAAATTAAATGGTTCTTTTGTTTTTTTTTTAGCTTATTGTTATTGTACTGTCTGTTAACTGCACAAAATCGAATGTTGTTCTTTTGTTGCAACAAAAATCGTTTCTGGTTTATCGGCTGATGTGTTGGGTTTTATATGGGTATAAGGACAAAGGATGTTGGGATTGCTACATGAAAAAAGTCATGTATTATATATTACAATGTAAGACTAATTGCTAAATCTTATAAGCGATACATATACAATTAAGGGGCGGGTTTAAGGAGTTTGCCAAATACAAGGATACGTGTCGTGCGCATCCTGTTGTATACATATATATTCATAATTAATATGTAACTGACTAAAGGCAAAAACATTAAATTTAAAAAAATTATGTAAATTTATATATATATATGTGTGTTGTGTGTGTGTGTGTGTGTGTGTGTGTGTGTATATATATATATATTTATAGATGTATATATGCGTAGCTTTCAACTGTTGCAGATCATTGTTCAACGTCAGCATTTGGAGGAACCAATTTGTGGTAAAAGGGGGCGGGGGTATATAAACGAATTGCTTTTCAAGCGGCGGCGACGACGACGACGTGTGTGTGTGTGTGTGTGTGTGATTTTGAGTAGTACTTAAGCAATGAGTAAAAGGTCTCAACTGTCACATTGCTGGCCTGGATTGTCCGTGTAGCACACAACAACAACAACACACGTGCCCCACAACGTTAGATGAAAGTTTTGGCTCTCTCTCTCCCTCTCTCTCTCTCGCTTTCTCTGTCTCACTCTCACTGTCTTTTGACATTTCACATATGCGTTAAGTGCAAGCGCAGCCAACAAAATGGTTAGATTATGTGCGCCTGCTGCTGCTGCTCGGTCAGCTTGAAGGCCGCCGCATCGCTGAGCAGGTGGAAGGGCACTCCAGAGGCTGTGGCCACCTCCAGTCGGGGTGAGGAGGCCGCGGCGGCGGCGGCAGCTGCCGCTGCTGCTGCCATTGCTGCTGCCGCTGTGGTTGTTGGTGTTGTTGTCGTTGTTGCTGCTGCTGCTGCTGCTGATGCTGCAGATGTTGCTGACGTTGTTGTTGTTGTTGTTGAGGGACTGCTGGCATTTGTGAGCCGCTTCAGCTGCATGGCATCCAGCGGCAAGTGATGGGGCACATGATGGGCACCGGCCGTCGAGAGGCTGCCCAATGTGGTGGCCGCTGCCATTGTGGCCGCTGCTGCTGCCGCAGCCGCTGCTGCCGCTGCGGCCGCCGAATTGTGTCCGCCGCCGGTGTTCGTTGTGGTGATGGTGCTGCCCGCATGGGAGGCGCCGCGTCCCCGCTTCCGCTTCGGCAAGATGCCCTTGCGTGCCATATAGAAGCGTATGGTCGAGACGGGTATGTTGAACATGTTGCTGACCGTTTGAAAGGTCTCGCCCTTGGACACGCACTTGGCCGCCTGGGCGAGCGATGCCTCCGAGCGTCGGACACGCTTGTACGATGTATAACCATCGATGGAGCTGTGCATCAGCGATGACCCCCCGGACGTGTTCGCCGACGTGTCCAGGTCGGCGTCCATGCTCAGCGATAGACCGGCCATGTGACTGGTGCTGCCCACGTTGCCAACGAAGCCGCTGCTGTCGTTGTCCTCGTCGTGTGCGGCCACATAGTTGTGATCGTCCTCAATGGTCGAGTCCAGATGATGTTGCATTTGCAGCTGCTGCTGCTGCTGCTGCTGCTGCTGTTGGAGTAGCTGCTGCACATTCAGTTTGTTGTTGTTGGACGAGGCAAAGTCCTCGTAGTGCTCGCTGTAAGCATTCCAATTGTTGCTCGCATCATCTGCGGAATCATCTTCGGTCGGTGCATTCGAATTATTTGATGCGGCTGCCGAGGAACCAGCATTTGTTTGCTGCTGCTGCTGCTGTTGCTGTTGCTGCTGATGTTGTTGCTGCTGTTGCAGCAGCTGCATTTGCAGCGAATTGTTGCCGTTTGTCTGCTGTCGTTGTCGCTGCTCCTTTTGCTGCTGCTGCTGTTGCAGTATCAACTGCTGCTGCTGCTGCTGCTTGGCGGACAGCGCCGTTGTGCTTGTTGTTGTGGTCGATGTCGTTGAATTGGTGGCCGTGTCATCTGTCTCATCGAGATGCTGCTGCTGCTGCTGCTGCTGCTGCGGAAGTTGTTGCGGTTGCTGCTGCTGCTGTTGCTGTTCCTGCTTCAGGGATGCTGCCGTCTCTTGCGTTGCGACCTCCTGTCGCATCTGCTGCAGCTGCTTGTAGTTGATGGCCGCCTCGGAGCCGTAGAGGCCGCGTATGCGCAACTGTTCGGCGCAGCGCAGAAGCTGGCCGAGACCCGCCTGCGTCACATTCACCTCGCCCTTGTACATGAAGTCAACCAGAGCCTGGATCTCCCACAATTTAATCTCACTGGGCAGTATGATCACGGGATGCTTGCACGGATTCTCCGCCAGTATCGCCTCAAAGTACGTCGAACAGGCGGCCAACACCAATCGATGACAGTGCACCTGATGACCCTCGCAGGCCAGCGTCACATCCACGAATCTCTGGCCGGCCAACAGCTGCGGAAACGCCGCTCCGATGCTGCCCAAATGGCTGTTCCAGCGCACGCAAAACTCCTGTGTGGCGGCGCTCATCTTAGCACCGAAGATAAAAGCAAAAAAAGAAGAAAAAAAAAAAAAAAAAAAAAAAAAAAAAAAAAAACAAAAACAGAACAAAAAGTTATAATTATAATTCAATTGAAGATTTTGTCACTATAACTATCGAATACTGAATACTGATCACTTTAAAGATTTCCTCAAATAGTTCACTTATTATTATTTCAAATCTTTTTTCAATATATTCATATTGTTCGTTCACACTTAAACTTAACGAATAACGGTTAAGTGTATTCGTTCAATTATTCACTCACTGCAATGCTTATGCATTCATTCAATTAATTCACTTCATTCAACGGTTATCAAGGACATTTACGAAGAAGAAGCGCAGCTACAACACACAACAATTAAATCTAATTTTTTATGTTAAATTAATGATTACCCAAGGAAAACAAGTTGCCTTTTTTTTTTGACGATGTTGTTGTTGTTGTGACTTCTTCCGTTCCTTTCAACTATTTGGCACCCATGAACGAGCGCCAAATGAAAAATAACAAAAAAAATGTTGCCAAACTAAAAAAAAAATATATTTAAATAGCAATTTTTTTACAACCAAAAATAAAAAACAAGATGAAGAACAAAAAGTTGATGTTTGCTGCGCACAATTTATGGTTTTTTCTTTACTCGTCTGGTTTTTGTGTTTATTTTTTGGTTATTTTCGTTTTAGTTAAATGCGTCTTCTCTCCTTTTTGCAATGGGACAGCGCGTTGCGCAAAATTATATTTTGTACAGACTCCTGTCTGTGCTTAATGCTTAATGTAGTTTGTGCTTCTTCCTTTTTGGTATCTCAGTTATTACGTGTGTGTGTGTGTTGGTGTGCGTCTGCTGGTTCTTGTCTTGGTCTTTTCATTTTTCTTTTTGCATTAAACAAACGCCAAAAGACAAAGAATTATACTGAAAAAGTAAAGTAATAAAAATCAAGCATAACAACAACCGACGACGCGACGACGACGGCGACGACGACGACGACGACGATGAAGACGATGGAGCGAGCCAGGAAAGCACACACAGGCAGCTGCTTGTTGTTGTTATTGCTGCTTCTGCTGCTGTTGTTTTTGCGGCTGGCGGCATGAGAAGAGAGCAGCGTCCAACATTGCACTGTGCTGGTAGAGGGAGAGGTGCAGAAATATGCTGCTTCGGCTGCGGCTCCGACAGAGCACAGCAATTTTGAGCACTTTACTTTAGCATTTTCGAAATATACAAAGGCAGCAAGGAAGCAGCGAGCAAAGCAGGAACAACAAAAAACAAGGGAGCATGGCATTCACACACACATAGCCGCAGAGAGAATCAGTGTGTGTGTGAGTGTGTAAAAGAGGAAAAGAAAGAGAGAGAGAGAGAGAGAGAAAGACAACGCGTCTGCGCAGTAAGCAAGAGAATTAGCAAAGGAAGTTAAATTAAGATGCATTGTTCCAACTAGAGTTGCATCGAATCATTCTGAATAAGTTCTATTGAACTAGTCACTTTACTGAACGAATGAACAGTTTCGTTAATGCCTGTGTTAATTATTTCTAATACATATTTTTTTTTTGTAACTTTTTACAAACATTTAATTTTATTTATTATAGTTTATGTCGTATAATGAAAACTTTTCCACTTTTAATGTCTGTGAAAATAATACTTCAAACAAAAGATCCTATTTTAATATTTGTTCAGAAAACGATAAAATAAAAGTTTCAAAACTATTGCACCTGTTTGGGTCTCACTCCTTTTGGATGCGGGATAATGTGCAAAGCACGAAACCAAGAGGTCGACAAAAAAAAAAGGGACACACATACATGCATAGGTAAAGTTAGATACGACAAACAATTATGTGCATCTGAGAGAGTGAGAGAAAATGCACGCAAATAAAACATTCCCAATTGGAAAGTTGCTAAATACAATGGCAAGATTCTATTGCAATTAGTCCGATATTGAGTATAAGTATGTATGTTAATTTATTGGAAAACTCGATTTTTTTTTTTTTGATCAAAATTTGCTCGCATCTATGTGTGAATACTTATTTTTTAGGGGAAGCACTGTTAATTTGCTAGTGGTGCGAAAATAGTGCACAGACGAAACAAAAACCGCAAAAACAAACTCCTTTTTTTCATGAGAACAAGAGAGCACTGAGAACACAAGACACAAACAGCCCCGATTGCTCACGCTCTCTGGTACAAGGAGGCCAAAGCAAAATTGGCAGCAGCAAGAAAACAACAAATTTTCCAGTAAAAGGAAACAAAAAAATAAATAAATAAATGACATGTATATGTATGTATGTATGCCTGTATGTTTGTCTGTATGTTGCTCCGGAGAAGACAGCGCTTCTGCGGCAACACAAAGGAGACTGTAACACAAAAATAGCATTAAAAGCGTGAGTAGAGAAACAACAACAACGATGTGCTAAAGTTGACAGTAAAAAAATGAAGCGCAGCAAGACAAGAGACCAGAAAGAAGTTGTAATATTTGCAGCACAATTTAAATAATTGGGGGTTGAAAACTTGTTTTAATTTTGGCATATTTATAAATATACATGCTAGCATGTAGCATATGCTAATATTTTGGAGACTTGGAGTATTATACCATTTAAAATACATATGTATGTATGTATGTATGTTTGTGTTTAATGATTCAAATTCGCGCGCTGCCAATCTGTTTTAAAATGTTCGTTTTAATGTATTCGGGTTAGAGTTGTGGGTCTTAGTTGAGCATGATTCTTATTGATGAACTGAACTTATTCATGCTCAGCTGATCAGTTATTCAGAATTAACATAAAGTGAATAAATTAATTTTGATTGATTAAGTCATGACTTAATAAGTAGGACATTCATCAAATTGGAATAGAATTTGCCACTCTAATTGACACATATACATACATGCAATTCGATTTTCTATTTGGAAACTGTAAACTCTTGCTTCGGTTATAGTCGTTATTTAAAACAAGCTTGCAAGCAAAAACAAAAACAATGCGCAGTCCATCTGAAATAGGCATAACACATGGCTTTGTGTGACATGTGCACCAGTGCTAAGAGCTGCAGTTGCATTTTTGAGAGAGAGAGAGAGAGAGCGCGCTACAGGTTATGCAAAGAATCCTGCGCTCTTGGCACTTGTAACGTCACAGTTTTAGCGCTTTTAGAGTTATTTAAAGGATTGAAACAGGCTAGCTCTGAAACTTGGCATGTAATGCTGAGTCAGCCAGATCAGATAAGTATATGATATAGCTTTCATATAAATTAGATCAAATAATAGTAATGTAAACGAAGCAAAAGTCGAATTTGCGATGTCGCCTGCCTTTCGCATAATTAAATAACGGAACTACGTTCCTCAGAGATCGCACAATCGCGCCTGCCGCCGCTGCGGGAGACCAACGAAAAGTAAAGGCAAAGAGCGATTGCCGCTAACATAACCAACAGCAGACGTACAAATTATCGATATATACACACACGATCGTAGCAAGCAGCTTTTAACTGCGGTTATGAGCTGTTATTTTTAAATGTCAGCTAATTGTACTGGTCCAATACACAGTTGAGAAATGCGTATTTTCGAAATTATATATATATATATATTTATAAAATATTGTAAACACTTTTTAATGGCGTCACATTCCGTAATATAATACGGTTGTTTGGATGATTTTCGTATTGATGTAAGAAAGGTAATACTGTCAGAATTGATTGGAAATTGAACAAATTCTACACACGCACAAATAAACGTATCTTAATGTTCTCCTGCAGCACTTGCCGAAATACCGCTTATTGTTTTTTGTCTGTTTTTGCAATACTCGCCGCACCATTCCAATTAGAAAACGCTGCAGGAGAGCAAATGGAAAGATGTAAAGGCAAATGTTGAAGAACGAGCGCGTGAGCGCCTTTTCTCTCGCCTTCTCCCTCGTTGTGCTCAGCGTTTTTGTTAAAGGAGCGAGAACGTGTTAAAATAACAAACAAAAAGCAGCAGCAGCAGCAGCAACAACAACAACAACAATAAAGCCAAAAGCGAGCAAAAGGAAGCACACAGACAGCATTGAGCGTGTGTGTGTGTGTGAGTGTTTCTCTCTCCCTTTCTCTCTAGCGAGTCTGTGTGGGCAAAATAAATCACAAGAGCTGCAAAAAAAGAACTAAATAAATAAGAAGCCGGGTGAAAAATTATGCATATATTTCGCTGCCTGAAATGAAGTTGGCAATTCATGTGGAGACAAAGGCATCAATTAAACAACAATATAAACACGAATCCAACACACACACACACATACGCTTTTATTTATGCACACACATATGTATATAGTTTATATACAAAATGCAGGCGGATTATTTGTTTCTGCCCCGATGCGATTTATTTATTTGTGGCAGCGACATCGCCGACTGTTTATATTTAGTTGCAAGGATGTACACAGAAACACACTTACACATACACGCACTCTCACACACATGTGTATGTATTAACAATGTTTTTTTATTGTTACCTCGCTTTATATGCGCTGGGCGCGTGTTCGCCCTCTGCCGCCTGCCCCCTGCGGTTTGTTATCCTTTAGTCGTCGTCTTTTGTTTAACACAAATCCTGCACAAATGTTTTGCGGTGCGCAGCACACAGACACACACAAACTGTATTGATTTTTCGCAATGTTAATGTTTAATAAAGCCAGCACAAACGCACACACATACAATACACGCACACACACATACGCGCACATATACAGCAAACAACTTTTGAAAATGTTTCCGTGCGACGCGCAACGCGCGTGTTTTTTTTCAAACATCAACGAATGCAGAGGGTAAAAGGCGCAGGCAAATGCTCTTTAACCATAAACACATATATATCGTTAGATATTAACTATTTTCCATGCGCACCGCGTGCACGGCTTTCATGTGCTTTAAATGCGTTTATTAATTGCAAATTTAAGTATAATTTACTTTGCGCACTGCCAAATTTTATGCACTACTCGGTTCGGCTTGGAGAATTTAGGGATGAGCGATATTTTTGCGTAAAGTAGCGAGCTTGGTGTTTTGATGTGGAGTCAGTTCTGTTAAGTGTGGAGTGGTTCTGTTGATGCTTAAACCTGTTTACAACGATATATTGCTTAATGCTACCTAGATTCGATATTTTTTTGGTACGAGAAATCGTATTTTATTATTGTTATTATATTTTATCCAATTGCAATTGTATTTCCAAATTTTGGGGCTTTCTGTTAAGTGCACTATCGGTATATGTGTGATGTCGATGCGATTAGAGACATTCGATTAGTGCAGCTAGACATGTAAATCGATAAATATATATTGGTTTTGGTGCATCTCTAAGTTGCAGTGACCGACGTCGTCTCATTCATAATTTTTTTTGATGTAATTTTTGCTCTTTCCTGTGTTTTTTAACGAATAAGAATAATGTGTTAAGAATTCAATGTGAATCGTATCGTCGTGTGTGTGTTCGTGCAGACGTGCAATTGTTAAACTTCAGCAACAAACTGGTACGCTTCCGCCCCCCTAACAAAAATATCTCAACTTTTTGACGTTGTTTGGCTAAAAGAAAAAATAAGAATTACTTATAAATTACATGCACCAATCACAAGGGGGAAATAACGGCGCGCACAACGCTTACACAGAGCAAAAACTGCATGTTTTTCTTGTAGCCCTTTGACTGTGTCAATACGTTGGTGGGCGGTGTTTTTCATGTTAACATCTTTTCTTTTTTTTTTTGTTTATGTGGCATACGTGTTCAAAGCGTTCGCTCTGTTCTGTCGTGCGTTGGGGGGCCTTAACATTTTATTTTGCAGAACTTTGGCATTGGAGTTGTTGTGAATTTAGCTGCGTGGCAAAAATCAATGCAAAGTGTTTTTTTTTTATATACATATGCATATGTACATCGGCGAAGCAATTTTTTCACTGCTTACAAGTACATATGCTAGTGTGTGTGTGTGCATGAGAACGACAAGCGTGCAAGTGTGAGTAAGTGTGTCGGAGCGCAACTCAACATGGCTGACAGTGTGGTGAGCTGTGAAGCAGCAGCAGTGTTGCCTCATAATTAAAACAATTGCTAGACTTGCAAAATGAGAGTATTTATCTTACATTTTTTGTCCTTATCAAATTTGTTTAGTGAAAATGTATTAAATATATTGATTTTCTTGTGCAATAAAATGTGTTCACAACTTGTGCGGCGCGCCGCATTTTGACATTTGAATATTTGACTTTGTCATGCACCAATACAAAAGCACATCAGTCACAACTGTGGTGTATTTCGTTGTAACACACCACAGAGACCGCTCTGTCACTGGACTCCTCGTACTTGTTATTGTTGTGTCTGTCAGTGTTGTCGCCCGTGTCGATTCATTAATATCTTTTCTTTTTTTTTATTTACATATATATTTTGTATTTGCCGACAAACGGTCGTGCGCAAATATTATGTGAAAAATTCAAGTGAATAATGCTGCAAATTGTATTTTTTGTTATTGCGAATACAAAATAGGCTGAAATAAGAACAAGTTTTTATTTATTTATATTTTTTTTATGTAGTTTGGTTGGTGTTATGAGTGGGTGCGTGTGTGGGGAAAAACGTTACCCTTCTGCGGCCGTTCCTGCCTTTTTGTGTGCTTTAAGAGGCGGTGACTTACTTTCTAATGATAACAATAACAATAATAATAATATAAAAATACAAATACTTTGCATCGCAATTAATACATATGTATAAATATATATAAAAAATTTTGTTTTTGTTTTTCTCTTTTATGCGCAGTTTTTGGTGTGTCTTCACAACGCAACGCGAAACGAAATTGTTGAAAATTTAAACCGAGACGAAGCAACAAAATAAACTAACAACGAACGAGTGAAACATAAAAAGTCAGAACAAACAACAAAAGTCAACGTCAAAGTTGACGCAGACAACAGTATTTGTATTATCCGCCGTTTCCTTTAACCAACACTTATCAACTAACCATAATAAAAGTGCGTGCTTAACTCTCCAAATCAACAAGAAAAAGAAAAACATAAAGAAGAGTTAGAGGCAACTCCAATCAGAGACAGCGAGAGAGCCAAAATAGCAGACCGTCAAGATGACGCAACCGTTACCCATACGCTTTCAAGAGCATTTACAGGTGAGTAAACTGCAATTAGCTTACGTTTAGGGTATTTTTGTGCCGCCTATGTCTTATTGAGTAAATGCACCTTCTGGTCCCATTGTGTGGGTGTGTGCGTGTCGGTGAGCAGTGTTGAAAACCACTTGTTGACCTGCTCGAGCCGCTTAGTAGGGCATCAGAATTGTTCAAAATTCCAATAGGAGTACACGGCACAGTGGTAAAAAAGTTGTGAAAATATGAGAATTTGTGTGTTTACTTAGTCTTCGATCTCATGTCATTAAAATTACATACGAAAAACATATATCGATTTTTTGCTTGAACTTATTCAAGATCTTCAGTTTTAAAATATATTAATTTAATTGAAATCAATCATTTAAAAAATCAAACTTAGCCAAGTGAATGATTTTAAAATAAGCTTATATTATGGTAAAGGGTGTTTGAAATTCGACTTCATTTAAAAAATACTTCCAAGTACATCATTTTGTATAAATTACAAAAAATGGCCAAGTTTACAAGCACAGTTGGTATTTCGAGTTTAATTAATTTGAAGCCTGTTAGCCACTGTAAGTAACATACTTAATGAAATTTCTTGGTAACAAAACCAGTCAAAACGTTTTGCTGTTTGCCGGACTTTTCAGGCTTACGAAATTGTCGAATGACTCACTCACACATACATACATATATACGAGCCGGTGGACGCCTCTGCCGTTGTTGTTGTTGTTGTTACTCTCACGCTCTCGTTGTTTATCGCCATGTCGCTGGGTTGGGTGTTTGTTGTTGATAAACTCGTCCCATGGCAAGTCGAACAGAAAAGGCAGCCAGTTGCTCCAATTGAAAGATTCGCGCTCTCTCACTCCATCACTCTCTTTCTCGCTCATCAGCTCAGCTTTTATCTATGGTGTGATTGCTGTTTTTTTACAGTTGCAGATGCATGCCAAATGCAACTGTTATAAATAACAAAACAAAAAAAAATGTCTCACATATGCATGTATGTATATGTATGTATGTGTAGATTTCAAATCAAAGAGTTTGCAGAAGCAGCGTTCACTGCCGGTGACAAATGCCGGTTGACACATTCACACAAGCATACACACACACACATACACCTGCATGCGGTGAAGTTGCTTAGCATTAGTATTGGTGAATTGCTAAACCGGTTTCCCTGTAATGACGAGCTTTGGTATTATTTTTTGGTTCCTGTTTTTTTTTTTCAAAGCTGCATCGTAGACTTTAGGGCTTTGAGTGAATTGTGTAAATTGTATACAATTATTTTAGATAGTTGGTTGCATTTTGAGTAGCCGATGGGGAGGGGGAGCAGCGGCAACATGTTACATTTTCGCCTATTAAACTTCCACGCTTGCTGAATGTTATTCTGCTGTGGTGAAAATAAAAAGTTATGCACACACACACATACAAACTTCCTTAAACATACATACAAGTCACATATTCACCACAGTTTAGCATGTTGTAACTTAGCTTTGCTGCTCGCTGTTGTCGTTTTGATTGAATAAATCAAAGACTGTTTTCTTCTCGTTGCTTTGTGTGTGTGTGTGGGAGAGATGCACAAGTAATCAGCGAAGGCAGTAATATTTACAGTTACCATGTACATATGCGTATGTATGTGTATTGTGCTACCCATATCGTCGTCAGTGGAGCGTCATTGTTAATTTCACTTGTGTATCCATGTCAGAATGGCAGAATCAGCGCATTAGGGCGACTCACTTTGTGCGCGAGCTATTTTAATCTAATCTTTGGCTAGATAATGCCTACATCAAATACCGTTATTTATTGTGCATGAAGCTATGCTTGCCTCGTTTCACATCCACATTGTTGGGACGGAAAATTTTAGAAACAATTTATCTGGAGTAAAAATATATAATATTTTTAATATACATAATTTTAATGATATGTTTGTTATTTTGCCTTTTTTATTATAAACATGATATACCCTACTACAAATTGTGGACCACTGCGCTCGCTGCCCAAGTGCTAAGCGGGGCGTGTAGACTAAATTTGATTACGGAACACGCACTAGACCGTTTTTGATTCGTGCGTTTGTGTGTGTGTGTGTGTGTGTGTGTGTCGAATCTCGCACTAAGTGCGAAATGACCATATGTTAATTTGTAATTGACATAAATAAAATACACAAGTAATAACGTTGCAGTTGGGTCTAACCGACAGCGCAATACTCGTTCACAATCAATAAAGAGATTACCTTATTAAAAAAAATTATAATAAAACAATAATTTCTTGTTTTTCAAAGTTCAAATTCTGATATTACTAATAATATTTGGGTTGCATGCAGCATAGTTAATTTTAATTTTAATTTTATATACTCGACAAAAAGGCGTTCCACCAAAATTCAAGCAACATTTGAAAACAAGCAATTGTATTATTTTATACAAAGTTCATTCAGTTTTTATTAATTTTTTTTCGCCCATTTTATGTTCTCGTATTTTCAGCAATTAGGTTCACTTTGTTACACTGTAAAGGTTATATATTGATCCATCGATAGTCGTTTTAGCTATGGATATACATATATACACATAATCCAATGACACAATAGACGCCCAAAAGTAGTCAACAAATCGATTGAACAACTGCAAATGCCAAACATACATAGAGAGATATCTACATTGTATATATATATATATATATATACTTTAGCAATTAACGCCCCCTCTTGGCTTCTTGCTGCCTCTCGCTCTGCGTTTAACTTTGTCAGTTTAAAACTTTCTATTTTGCTTTCTTATACCCTTGTATATGTTTTTAGTTTACGCACGAAATGTGTGTGTTGTAGTGTATAGGAGAGAACGGGTATATCCGGCTGAGAATGATGAACTGTGTCTTATGAAAGTTATGTCTCTTAGCTAGTTTCCATCATTTTTTTAATTTTAGAGCAAAAACGTAACCAAATCAACCATTTATCATAAAGCTACCATTCAAATAATCCGCCCAACATTTAATTTTTTTACACTTTTTGTGGCTAAGTATGAGCACATTTATGTCTCGTATATATCTGCTATATATTTGTGTGTGTTTCCAGTCGAAAGTCAAGTTAACGATAGGGTATTTAATGCAACATATATGCTTATATTTTATATATAAAACATGTGTTCATTTATTGATTTTTGGTATTTATCTATTGATTGGGATGATAATTGTTGTATTCCCAACTATTTGCTATGCCACCCAGGGGCTTATGAGCTATTGTCTGGCTGGCGGATCGATGAATCAGCCCAAAACAA
Source organism: Drosophila micromelanica (assembly GCA_004143825.1). Classification (NCBI taxonomy): domain Eukaryota; kingdom Metazoa; phylum Arthropoda; class Insecta; order Diptera; family Drosophilidae; genus Drosophila; species Drosophila micromelanica. The sequence goes on along the minus strand of SCDY01000786.1, from coordinate 51,230 downwards.
ATTTTTATTGAGATTAGAGTAACCCATGGGTTGACAAATCAAATATAAAAACCACAATCATGTGTTTATGTTTATACACACTATATGTATATATATTTACTACAACTTTTTGTATTTCTTTTTTTGTTAAATTTATATATAACGTTTTTTTTTTTGTTGGCAATTTGTAAATGTGTTTGAACAATTGATAATTACTGCCGCGCTTTCTTTATAATTATTTTTAAAAAGTAAAATTGTTTTGGTGTTTTATTTTTATTGTTTCTGCTGTTTATTTTTATGGGGTGTATGTACCAGTCACCACCACCAACAGCAAGCAACAACAACAAATTACACTGAACTGATAAGCGACGATTCTTCTTGTTGTATTTTCTTATCTACAATGCATTCAAGAATGCGATGCGAGAACAAAAAAAGCTTAAAATTATTTGTCTCTCCTTGTTATCTAAGAAAAAAAAAATATATATATACTACTACTAAATGCATACATTTCATAGATATTCATACAATATATACATTAAGATATTAAATTTTTAGTGTACTTTTCCAAAATGAGATGATTTTTTTTTTCTTCATAGCCATTAAAAATGTTAAAATAATTTAATGAGACTTTGTGAAATTATTCTATGCATTTTAGAAAAAATCGCTCAGGGAAAAAAGTTTATTACTCCAAAATTGACACACCTGCAATTTTCAAATCACAAAAGATATATTTTATATAATGCTTAAAGGCAGTTTTCATTTTAACAGATATTACTTTTATATACTTTTAAGTATTATTTATGATCGTCAAATGAAAGAAAATCAAAGGATCAGGATTAAATATATTACCAAGCAAACGTCTTTATTCATTATTCCTATAAAAACCACATCAACGACAAATTAAATAAGCATACTAATTTAATTAAAATGCCAAAACGCAATTTGGGGTCTTTATTTTCCTCACAAATCTACATATATATATCATATACATAAACATATATACATAACTGTATACACATACACATAAGAACAATTTCGCTTTTGTTGCTTTATTTTCTCTTTGTTTTATTGGCATGTTTCTTTGTTTAAGTGCATTGCATTTATAATACAATTACACACACATGTGTATTATTTGTATAACAGACGCCAAAAATAATATATGTATATACACGTACAAACATATAATTTGGCTTGACTCGGCTCTATCAACGATAAAATGATCAAGTGTGAGAGAGAGCGAGACCGAGAGAGGGAAAGCGAGCAAGCGAAAGAAGAGAGCAAACGAAAGAAAGAGTGCTTAATCGATCACAGAACCTTGAACTTTTCTCGTCAATTTACCATAAGTTTTGATCAGACAAATCAGCTATTGACTTGTTATTAAGGGATTTTCATGAAAATTGCGTTTTATATTTTTTCTTTTTTGCATAACTTGATTTTGTTGAGAGATTTCACATGTAACATTTAAGAGGGTGGCAGATCATGATCGCTGATAATCATTTACGACTGATCTTTGAGTTCAGCTGCAGTTCGTCTAGACGCCAACGTGAAACGTGACTACATATCTCTATACTTATATATAATATAAGACTGAACTGACTGTTTGATTACTGATTAGTGAACAATGCACAAACTAAACCACAAGGGAAAGCAAATCCCTTTTGTTTTGTATAAATCTTATGTTTATTATTATGTATAGTATTAATACTTTACTAATACATATATTTTAAATGTAGAATCAATCTAGAAGACAAATTATGACCAAAATGCCCTCAAACATGAAAATCGGTTCAGTTTTGACAAAGTTATGGTAGTTTTCTATATGGAAGCTATGGATTCGGGGAGCTTTACATGTCAAATTGTTGTACATTTTGAGTTGATTTTTGACCAAAAATTTTGACCCCCTCCGAATCGGTTTTAATGTTGTTTTTTATTATATGTTTTCAAAAAGAAACAAAAAAAAAAAAATAAAATTATTTTCAAAAATGAATACAAAATCAATATAGAGGACAAATTATAACCAAAATGCACTCAAAGAAATCATATATATATATGTATGTTATATTATAATTGTATTATATTTTATTTTGAATCGTTGCAGCTCACAAATGTCGGCATCAACCCAAACTCCTTCTCATTCAGCACGCTCACAATGGAGTCGGACAAGTTCATCTGTGTGCGTGAGAAGACCAACGATACCGCCCAGGTGGTTATCATTGATATGAACGATTCATCGAATCCAACGCGACGTCCCATATCGGCGGACTCGGCCATTATGAATCCGGCCAGCAAGGTGATTGCGCTCAAAGGTAAGCAATTGAATTGGGTTTTCCATTGAAATTGATTGAATTAATTTGTTGTACTCTTTTCGTTTGTGTATGCTAGCGCAAAAGACGCTGCAGATCTTCAACATTGAGATGAAGTCGAAAATGAAGGCGCACGCGATGAACGAGGATGTGGTATTCTGGAAATGGATATCGTTGAATACGCTGGCCCTCGTCACCGAGACGAGCGTCTTCCATTGGTCAATGGAGGGCGATTCGATGCCACAGAAAATGTTCGATAGACATTCCTCGCTGAACGGCTGTCAGATAATCAATTATCGATGCAATGCCTCCCAACAGTGGCTCCTACTTGTTGGCATCTCGGCGCTGCCGAGTCGCGTTGCCGGCGCCATGCAATTGTATTCTGTGGAGCGTAAGGTGTCCCAGGCGATTGAGGGGCACGCCGCCAGTTTTGCCACCTTCAAGATCGAGGGCAACAAGGAGCCGACAACGCTATTCTGCTTTGCCGTGCGCACCGCAACCGGCGGCAAGCTGCACATCATTGAGGTGGGCACACCGCCCAATGGCAATCAGCCGTTCCCGAAGAAGGCCGTCGATGTATTCTTTCCGCCGGAGGCACAAAATGATTTTCCGGTGGCAATGCAGGTTTCCGCCAAGTACGATACAATCTATTTGATAACCAAATATGGATACATCCATCTGTACGATATGGAAACGGCCACGTGCATCTACATGAATCGCATATCGGCCGATACGATTTTTGTGACCGCACCGCACGAGGCCAGCGGCGGCATCATTGGCGTCAATCGTAAGGGTCAGGTGCTCTCCGTTACCGTTGACGAGGAGCAAATAATACCGTACATCAATACGGTGCTCCAAAATCCCGATCTCGCCCTGCGCATGGCCGTTCGCAACAATTTGGCTGGTGCCGAGGATCTGTTTGTGCGCAAATTCAATAAACTATTTGGCGCCGGCCAATACGCCGAGGCCGCCAAGGTCGCTGCTTTGGCACCGAAAGCGATTCTCCGTACACCGCAAACGATTCAACGTTTCCAACAGGTGCAGACACCGGCGGGCTCAACGACGCCGCCGCTCTTGCAATACTTTGGCATACTCCTCGATCAGGGCAAATTGAATAAGTTTGAGTCTCTGGAGCTGTGCCGTCCGGTTCTGTTGCAGGGCAAGAAGCAGCTATGCGAGAAATGGCTAAAGGAGGAGAAACTGGAGTGCAGCGAGGAGCTGGGCGATCTTGTCAAGACATCGGATCTAACGCTCGCATTATCCATCTATCTGCGCGCCAATGTGCCCAACAAGGTGATCCAATGCTTTGCCGAAACGGGCCAATTCCAAAAGATCGTACTCTACGCCAAGAAGGTCAACTATACGCCCGACTATATATTCCTGTTGCGTTCGGTGATGCGCAGCAATCCCGAACAGGGCGCCGGCTTTGCCTCCATGCTTGTCGCCGAGGAGGAGCCACTGGCCGATATCAATCAAATTGTCGACATATTCATGGAGCACTCGATGGTCCAGCAGTGCACCGCCTTTCTACTGGACGCCCTCAAACACAATCGTCCCGCCGAGGGTGCACTCCAGACGCGTCTGCTCGAAATGAATTTGCTATCGGCACCGCAGGTGGCCGACGCCATTCTGGGCAACGCAATGTTCACCCACTACGATCGTGCCCACATTGCCCAGCTGTGCGAGAAGGCCGGTCTGCTGCAGCGGGCCCTCGAGCACTATACGGATCTGTACGATATTAAGCGTGCCGTTGTCCATACGCACATGCTGAACGCCGAATGGCTGGTCAGTTTCTTTGGAACGCTGTCCGTTGAGGATTCGCTTGAATGCCTGAAGGCGATGCTAACCGCCAATCTGCGCCAGAATCTACAGATTTGCGTACAGATCGCAACAAAATATCACGAACAATTGACCACCAAGGCCCTAATTGATCTGTTCGAGAGCTTCAAGAGCTACGATGGACTGTTTTACTTTTTGAGCAGCATTGTGAACTTCTCGCAGGATCCGGAGGTGCATTTCAAGTACATTCAGGCCGCCTGCAAAACCAACCAGATCAAGGAGGTGGAGCGCATCTGTCGCGAGTCCAATTGCTATAATCCGGAGCGTGTCAAGAATTTCCTCAAGGAGGCCAAACTGACCGATCAATTGCCGTTGATCATTGTTTGTGATCGATTCGATTTTGTGCACGATCTCGTCCTGTATCTCTATCGCAACAATCTACAAAAGTATATTGAGATCTATGTACAGAAGGTGAATCCATCGCGTCTCCCAGTTGTTGTTGGCGGCCTTCTCGATGTTGATTGCAGCGAGGACATTATCAAGAACCTAATTCTGGTTGTCAAGGGTCAGTTCTCAACCGATGAACTGGTCGAGGAGGTGGAGAAGCGTAATCGCTTGAAATTGCTGCTGCCCTGGCTGGAGTCGCGCGTCCACGAGGGCTGCGTCGAGCCGGCCACACACAATGCGTTGGCCAAGATCTACATCGATTCGAACAACAATCCGGAGCGTTTCCTCAAAGAGAATCAATACTATGATAGTCGCGTCGTCGGACGCTATTGCGAGAAGCGTGATCCCCATCTGGCGTGCGTTGCCTACGAGCGTGGCCAGTGCGATCGGGAACTGATCGCCGTCTGCAATGAGAATTCGCTGTTCAAGAGCGAGGCACGCTATCTGGTTGGACGTCGCGATGCTGAACTGTGGGCGGAGGTGCTATCGGAGGCCAATCCGTATAAGCGCCAGCTGATCGATCAGGTGGTGCAGACGGCGCTGTCTGAGACACAGGATCCGGATGATATATCCGTTACGGTTAAGGCGTTCATGACCGCCGATTTGCCCAACGAACTGATCGAGCTCCTCGAAAAGATCATACTCGACTCGTCCGTGTTCAGCGATCATCGCAATCTCCAGAATCTACTGATCTTGACCGCCATCAAAGCGGATCGGACACGCGTCATGGACTATATCAATCGTCTGGACAACTATGATGCGCCCGATATTGCGAACATTGCGATCAGCAATCAATTGTACGAGGAGGCGTTCGCCATTTTCAAGAAGTTCGATGTGAACACCTCGGCCATCCAGGTGCTGATCGATCAGGTTAACAATTTGGAGCGTGCCAATGAGTTTGCCGAGCGCTGCAACGAGCCGGCTGTTTGGTCCCAGCTGGCCAAGGCCCAGCTGCAGCAGGGACTGGTCAAGGAGGCGATCGATTCGTATATCAAGGCCGATGATCCCAGCGCCTATATGGATGTCGTTGATGTGGCCAGCAAAGTTGAATCGTGGGATGATCTGGTCCGTTATCTGCAAATGGCGCGCAAGAAGGCGCGCGAATCGTATATCGAAAGCGAACTGATTTATGCGTACGCCCGCACCGGACGCCTTGCCGATCTCGAGGAGTTCATCTCTGGTCCCAATCATGCGGACATACAAAAGATCGGCGATCGCTGCTTCAGCGATGGAATGTACGATGCCGCCAAATTGTTGTACAACAACGTTAGCAACTTTGCCCGTTTGGCCATAACTCTGGTGTATCTGAAGGAGTTCCAGGGCGCTGTCGATTCCGCCCGCAAGGCCAACTCGACGCGCACCTGGAAGGAGGTCTGCTTTGCCTGCGTCGATGCCGAAGAGTTTCGATTGGCGCAAATGTGCGGCCTACATATTGTTGTCCATGCCGATGAGCTGGAGGATTTGATTAACTATTATCAGAATCGCGGCTATTTCGAGGAGCTGATCGCATTGCTCGAATCGGCTCTCGGCCTCGAGCGGGCACACATGGGCATGTTCAGCGAACTGGCCATACTCTATTCAAAGTTCAAGCCATCGAAGATGCGCGAACATTTGGAGCTATTCTGGTCGCGCGTCAATATACCGAAGGTGTTGCGGGCCGCCGAATCGGCGCATCTGTGGTCCGAGCTGGTCTTCCTCTATGACAAGTACGAGGAGTACGATAATGCGGTGCTCGCAATGATGGCCCATCCGACGGAGGCTTGGCGCGAGGGCCACTTCAAGGATATCATCACCAAGGTGGCCAACATTGAACTCTACTACAAGGCAACCGAATTCTATTTGGACTATAAGCCACTGCTCCTGAACGATATGCTGCTGGTGCTCGCGCCCCGCATGGATCACACCCGTGCCGTTAGCTATTTCTCGAAGACGGGCTACCTGCCGCTGGTTAAGCCATATCTGCGCTCCGTACAATCTCTGAACAACAAGGCCATCAACGAGGCACTCAATGGACTACTCATCGATGAGGAGGATTACCAGGGACTCCGCAATTCGATCGATGGCTTCGACAACTTTGACACCATTGCGCTCGCCCAAAAGCTCGAGAAGCACGAGCTCACCGAATTCCGTCGCATTGCAGCCTATCTTTACAAGGGTAACTATCAGCTATAAATATTTATATATGCATTGTATAAAACATTATTCAATTTTATAATTTATTAGTTACATCAAGAAAATAGAGTGTAGTTTAAAGAATGTTATATAAAATTGAAAAGAGAGTGGTTGAAAAAAGATGTGTAATTAGCATTATTCCTTTTTATATTCGCTTTGTTGTAAATGTTATATTTATTGGCTACATTTTAACATTGAATTTGCTCGAAACAGGCAACAATCGCTGGAAACAGAGCGTTGAGCTGTGCAAAAAGGATAAACTGTATAAGGACGCCATGGAGTACGCAGCCGAGTCGGGCAAACAGGAAATCGCCGAGGAGCTGTTGGGTTGGTTCCTGGAGCGCAATGCACACGATTGCTTTGCAGCATGTCTATATCAGGTGAGCTCCACTTGAATTCGATAATTAAAATTGAGGCAATTAAATAATATCAACAATTTGTTTCAGTGCTACGATTTGTTGCGTCCCGATGTTATCCTGGAATTGGCATGGAAACACAAAATTATGGACTTTGCCATGCCCTATTTGATACAGGTAAATTAACAGCAGTCCGCAACCGTATTCGACAACTGATTTTCTTGCTGTGTATTTATTTATAGGTGCTGCGCGAATACACCACCAAGGTGGATAAACTGGAGCTGAATGAGGCGCAACGCGAGAAGGAGGACGATACAACGGAGCATAAAAACATAATACAAATGGAGCCGCAGCTGATGATAACAGCTGGGCCAGCAATGGGCATACCGCAGCAATATGCCACAAATTATCCACCTGGCGCGGCAGCAGCGGCCGCAGCAGCAGCGGCAGGACGCAACATGGGCTATCCGTATATGTAGGCATCTCTCTAACAACAACCACAACAACAACACAATTGTAGCTGTAACAACAACAACCACCACCACAACAACAGCAGCAGCAGCAACAAAAGCGGCAACAGCAACAACCACAACAAAAACACTATAAACAACAACTAAATGTCCCATACATTAACCATTTGCATGAGCGCCAAAAACGACCAATACAACAATAATAACAAAACAAAAAACAACACCAACAAACACAACAACAACAACAACAACAACATGCGTAGTGAAATATGTATACATATATATAGACAGATATATACATATATTTATTTTTTTGTTCATAAAGTTGAGCTACAAACATGTTGCATTTGACAGAAACCATAATTCGGTTAGTTGCTTGTTTTTTATTTATAATATTTTAGTCAAGTATTCGTTTGTATTATGTTTTTTTATCATTCAACTTTTGAGAATGCTTTAAAATTAATCCACATTCATTGGTTAAAACATTTCAAGAGTTGAACTTTTTATTGGTGTTTTTTTTAGCACGTATATGCTATCTCCTTCTAATACATGCTCCTTCTTTTTGTATGACCAACAGGTACAAAAGCAACTAAGCGAGTGCGCCAACAAAAAGCTCCAACAACAACAACAACTTTACAAAGCGAACTCGACAACAACAACATAAGCTTAAAAGAAAAATAAAGTAAATAAAAAGAACAAAGAAACGTTTACGCTAATAACAAAAAAAAACTAGTGTTCAGCAAAAAATAAAAAATGGTCGTAGTTTATTATTATTATTATTATTATTAAAATTATTAATGTTTAAGCATAAAAAACACATAAAGAAATCATTAAAAGCAAAAAACAAATACATACACACGTATAAATATATATATTTATATATATATACAAATAAAATAAATACAATTTATTAATTATAAATTACAAAATAACATCGGAGAATTATATACACGTGTGCATATAATATATATATAAATATATATAAATACGCAACATCTTATAAACGAATACATAAAATAACATACATTAAAAACACTTTGAGAATTTTATTAAAATGCAACAGCAGGCACAGTTAACGTTTGAAATGTATTTAATTAAATAAGGCGGCAACAAGACAAGATCACAATAGAAAGGAACAAAGAGAGAGAGAGAGAGAAAGAGAAAGAGCGAGAGAAAGTATAGAAATTCACATTCGTTGAACTTATATCTCTGTTTGTTCTCTGCACTTGGCTTGTTTTTGTCCAGTTCCCACACACAAATACACTAATTATTACTGCTGAAAAAAAATAAGAAAATTTAATGAAATTGTAATTGTTTGTATAAAAAAAAAAAAAAAACAAAACAAAAGAAAGAAGAGAAAAACGAAACACTCACGAAACATTCTACTACTTAAAGAAGTAAAGATTTTAACTTAAAGCAAATTATATTAAATTTATGTGAAGAAAAAAACACAATTATAAAATATAATAAGAAAAAAATGAAAAAAAAAAAAATAACAAAAAAAGGCAAAGAAAATCATTAACGTAGCACGTTAAAAAATAATTAAAAAGTACATTATATATAAAATATATAAATATATATATATATATAATATAAATGCAACGTTAACAGATAATTTTAAATTTAGAAATTTTTTGCGTTCCACAAAACTTGATCCACGATCCAAACACACACACACACACACACACACACACACACACTAGTAAACTTTCCAATTCGCATAACGAATCAACCAGAACATATTGAAAAACAAAAACAAAAATTCAATTCGAACTATTATAAGCTAAAACGGTATATAAACATATATAGAGAATATTCAGAACATGACACTGCAAGCATATATCATTAATGTATCTTCTTTTGTTTATGCGTACATTATAATTTTCTTTTTCTTTCTTTTTTTCTTGTATTTAAATTTTATAATTTCTGCCTTTGAAAACAACCCGCAGTTGTTTAGGCATACGTAACATATATATAAACTCTAATTCCTAACAGAAAAACTCATAACTGCGATTCAAATCAAAACTAGAACTTCTGTTTAAGAAATATTTATATACGTATGTATTTATCTCCACATATTTCTCCATTAAATTTGTTTTTTTTTTCGTTTTTTTTTGTATGTTTGCATGTTGAATGTTTGATTTCATTTTGATATCGTTGAGGAGCGATGTAATGATTATGAATAAATAAATATATATATATTAATATATATACCGATCATTATTGTACTATTATGATTATTATTATTATTATTATTGTCTATTAATATTATTTTGTGTAATTGCTATTATTATATACATATTGAAAATATACAAAATATTAATAACATTTAAACTTGATTTTATCTGAAAGCCGCTGAAACAAGCAAAAATGACTGGATTGTGTTTTTCTTTTGGCTTAGCATAATTTGTGGCTTAAAGCATTTTTAAAGCATCAGGTGAGCGCGGCGATTGTGGAGCCACCTGACGGTGAGTGCAGCAAGTTCGTTACGTTACGCGCAACGAGTAACGTCAACGCAAAGTGAGCGAGTACGTTTGAGTAAGTGACGCATATATCGATAACACGCCAAAGCAACAACTCTGAAAACCGGCTGTTAAGTAAACATCTCTCCAAATGCTCAGCGAATATACCCATTTAACTATAAACAATTGCGATTATGAAAAGTTTGTGTTGCTTCCTCCGGCAATTATATTGCAATTGCTTATCATACCTCAAAACACAATTTTAACGCAAGTAGAAAAATACGCGCCTTGTTAGAATAAACATAGAAACAATACAAACAATAACAGGATATTATTAAGAGAATAACAGACGTAATCGTGACGTCACAAATTGACATAAATTGCCTTAAATCATTGTACATATGTATTAAAATATATTTTTAAAAGGCGACAATTAAATTTGTAAGTTGTAAGTTGTAAGTTAATCATTTTGCGAAGCTGCTAAGACTATACATTTACAAAATATTACTTAAGCTATGCGTTGCGGAAAGTAATCGAAAGTGACGTCACAAGCGTATTCTTGTGCTCTCTCAGAGCACGCTGAATAACGGCTGTGCGCTGGCGCTACCTTCGCTGACTTTCAACGTGTGCTGTTATTTTTTGCTTCTTGGTTTTGTCTTGTTGGATTTTTGCCGTGAACGGACGACGACGTCGCGCGACCGACGGCCAACAATTGCATTTTGTTGTCTTTTTTTTTCGTGTGTGCCGCGGTGTTGCGTTTGAAATACGCGTGTTTTATTCGAGATCGCGCGTATCAAAATGGCAGCAACAGCCGCCGCCGCAGCAGCAGCCGAAATTATGCAATGAAGTGTGTAATTTTTTTTGTTTAAGTTCTTTTTTTTATGATTTTTTTTGCAAGTTTTTAACTGTTAAAAAAAACACATGTGGGAAAATAAATGTGTGTGCGAATTTACAAAAACTATTCAAGAGCAAAAATCATAAAATATATAAAAATATGTATATATAAATATAAACAACGCAAATATGCAGTGCAGTTACAGTTGTTGAAAGTGTAAGTGTGTGTGTGTTTGCTTGTGTGTGTGTGTGTGTGTGTGTGTGTAGTGTGTATGTGCCGAACTGAACGCGCCTTTGTAGTTGATGTCGCGCAACCAGTTTTATTTTTACGTACATATTCAACAAGTTTCTGCTAAAAACGATGGCGAGTGCATGCATGAGTATGTGTGTGTGTTTTTGTGTGCGTGTGTGTTGTGTAGCTGAGCGAAATTTGAGTTTTTTTTTTTAGCAAATGAAATTAGTTGCAGCAAACGGAAACCAAAAAGTAACTGCAAACCAAAGTCAAATTGCAGCAATAGCAAAAAACTGCAACAACAACAATAACGATAACAAAAACAACGAAAGCAGGGCAGCAGCAGCGGCCGCCACATGAATTTCGCTATAATCTTTTGGGTTTATGCAGTGCCCGATAGCAAACAATGTGAACAGCTACTGCAAATGTTTCAACTGTTCATAGCTATTTAAATATCAAAAAAACAAAGTAGAAAATTCCAAATCAAGTTGAAAAATTTTCAAATTTGCAAATTCACAATTGTTTGCCAAAGTTAGCAGTGTTCAGTTTCATATACGAAATCACAATAAACTCAAGTTCGTGACTACGTGCTATGCATAAACGTAATTATGTCTTGACGTTTTCGGCTGCTGCAGCATCGACAATGCGTGTGTGAGTGACGGCGTAGTGAGAGCAAGTGAACGCGCGAGCCGCTCTTTCTGCCTTGTGCTTAGCCAGCGCACTCTCTTGCTCTTGCGTTGTTGTCGCTGCTGCTGCGCCTGTGTAGCCAAATGGTTGTTTGTTGTTGTTCTTGTTGTTGTTGTTACTGCTGCTGCTGCTGCTGGTGCTGCACTCTTCATATTGAGAATATGCATTTAAAAAAAAGTTAGTACTACAAGTAAAATTATTTTTACTACATTTTGTTTGTGGCTGGCTTTGCTTGTGTGTGTGTGTGTGTGTGTCTTTATGTGTTTTTGCTTGCCTTTCAGTGTGCTTTTAATGTTTTTGCTATTTTACGTATCAAAATAATAATAACAATCGCCATAAAAGCCGTGCAGCCGTTTATTAAAGTTTAATGTTATTATTTACACATTCGCCCAACATATTTAAAAAAATTCATGCATATGTGTGCTAATTGTTAAAATATAAAAAAAATATATATATATTTTCATTTTTTTATGTATGTTTTGTTTTGCTACTTCTCGCTTTGCCATTACTCAAAAAAAAAAGAAAAAGAAAACCAACCAAAAGTCATTTCTGATTTGCACTTTTTTTCTTTAATATTATTTTGTATAATAATTATAAACAAACATAATTGTCTACCATGTATTTATGCATGTGTGTATGTGCATGCATTTGTGTATGTGTGCATATATGTGTGTATTTGCATCATGCTTTGCATTTTTCGTGTGTGTTTTCTGTATTAATTCAAATTAAAATTCCTTTTGTTTTTGCAGTGCCGTATGTTGTTAACTTTTTTTTTTGCATTCGTTTCGTTTGACAAAAAAAAAGTGCTAAAAAAACAAACAATAAATTTGTGCATATATAAATAATAAATAAATATTTTGTTTGTTAATTTTGTTTTGCTTGAAATTATGAAGCAGACGCAACACAAAAATATTAATTACAATAATAATAACAATATTAATAATATTAATTTCAATACAAATACAAATACTAATGAGCCGCAGACAGCGAATACTAATAAAAAGAAATATCACAACAACAATTATAACGTAACGGCAACGGCAACAGTTACTAACAAACAACAACAACAACAGCAGCAGCAAGGCTACAGCGAATCGGCGACAGCAGCAACAACAGCAGCAGCAGCAGCAACAACAACAAAAGCAACAACAGCAACAGGCAAATTAAAAAACAAGCACATTTACTTTGTGCGTCGACGCTTTCGGCGCAACAATTCAAACGCCTCCCAAATCAATATCAACAGCAGCAGCAACAACAACAACAACAGCAACAATAAGATTAAGCATAAAACAAATTTCAGCAGCACAGCAACTGCAACACAAGCAACAACAAAATCAACAACAAAAAAAATGGGCGGCGGCAAAGATATTCGCCGCGGCCTGGAGCCATTGGAATTTGAGGAATGCATCGTCGATAGTCCCGAATTTCGTGACAATTTGAATCGTCACGAAAAGGAATTGGATCACACTAGTCAGCAGATCAAGCGCATTATCAAAGAGGTTAAAGATCTAATGAGTGCCGCAAAAGGTGAGTACACAACTGTTTATGTTATACATACGCTCTCTCTTCACGTTACTCCCGCGCTCTCTGCCGTTCTCTCTCTCTTTTGTGTTAGTCAAGCGAACGCTAGCTCACGCACGCATTGTATGTATATATATATATATATGTGTGTGTGTGTGTGTTTATGCCGACGCCTGTCAAGGTCAACCAGTAGCGCAAATAAAAACCAAACAATACACGAGCAACAATTCCTAAGCGGTTAGAAAAAAGGGAGAGAGAGCGCTCTCATAGAATTTCAGCATGCACATTTATCCAGCAGTTACATGCACACTCCTCTGCTTCCTGCTCTGCTCTGCTTACTGTTACTGTTAGAGCAGAAAACCAATCACAAGCATTTCATAGATACAAAGGTATATACAAATTTATATTCGTATAAGTGCCATATAATTTATTAGACGAGAAGCTATTGCATGTTTATTGTTTGTTGTTGTTGCTGTTGTTCAACAACCAACTGCTGCAGCACTTACAAAACAATAACAAGGCACAATAACAGCAGCAGCAACAGGTGCAGGCAGGTGTACTTTTACATATACATACGCGTGCATACTCAGACACACACACACACACAGCACACTCGCTATTAGTTTCGTTAAAAGCTGTTTGTTTTTTTTTATCGAACCATTGCGATTTTTAAAGCTTGATCTTCATGTACAGTGAGTCACAAAAGTATCCATTGTTCACCATTTATGAACAATGTAATTTGCGTCCCATTTCGAGACATCTTTTTAGGACGAATATTAAATTTCAAGCAGGTGTATATTTTTAGCTTAGTTTAACTTTTTAACACATCCTAAATTCGCAATAAAATCAAAAATTATTGGATACAACTATCATTATCACATTCAATTGTACGAATTGGTATCACATCAATCGATTGCACGCATGCTGAATCAGTGATCAGCGATCAGTGATTCACATCTAATTTATTGCCCACTGACCACACCCAAGTGAAGTTCAAGTTGAACTTCATTTAAAATATCGATAGACGGGGGGCCAATCTTATCGATGTCCAGAATAACTTTTGCATAAGATTGTGCACTGTACCGCTCTTATCATCGAATTGAATCGAGTCGAAACCAGTCGAATTGAGTCGTGACCGTCGACGCGTGTGTACGATAAGCACGCCACAAGCACTTGACCATTTAGTTAACGTTGACGTTAACCTTGACAACGGCGACAGCGACTAATTATGTAACCATATATACAATTATATGGCTGGGATGTGACACGGTTTGTGGGCTGTACGCGACTGTATCCGTTCGGTTTCGGATTTAGATTTCAAATTCGGTTTCGGTTTCGCATAAGGCAATAACAAGTCGCATTGTTAACTGACCATAAATAGTTAGCACAGCTGCGAAATTTAAAATATACCCTATAATCAATAAAATTGATTTAAATGGGCATGTTAATTTATTTGGCTTGTGGGTTCACACGAAGATCGGGTTTATCGGGTAAATTTCTTATATCATTTGTTAAATAGAATTTGCCGCCATATTGGATATGTAAATCAAGAGCATCTTTTAGTCAAGCACTCTCGACTAGATTACTTTTGCCTATTCTAATATTGTCGCTGTCGATTGACAAGTCGGCTGACTGATTGTCTGCCTGCTTGATTGAGTGATTGATGGAATGCATTGATAGCCGCAAATTGCGTGCATCTAAAGTTGAAACGATACTCAAATAGTTGTTGCTCAAAGCCGCAGCGGGCAAAGGATGGGAATGGGGGGCGGGTGGAGGTATATACATCAGCACCTCGCACATTTGGATGCCATTGAACGCATTCACCAAAAATGTGGCGCCTTCACTGTCAAAATCACAGTCCAAGTCTAAGTTTGTGATACATTCATACTCACGCTCGTTCTCTGGTTCTTATTTGTATTCGTGTTCGTATTCGTATTCGGTTGCCGTACGGGTACTTGTTTTTGTAAATGTTGCTCATTTTGTTTTCGACTTCATTCAGCTTCATTAGCTTTATAAGGTTTGTCACCTTTCCATGTTTGTGCCATTGCAAATAGACAGACGGCCAAGTAAATACGAATCAGCCATAAGCCAAAACATTGGGACAGTTAAATATCGACTACCCGAATACCCAGTGAAGAGCATGAATTTTGTTTAGATTATTGAATATTACGATCAGCGTTGATATCAGTAGTATTTAATATATTTAATTGGGAAGACCTATAAAATAATAAATTTAAAAATATAATGATTGTGCAATGAAAAAAAAGGAGAAAAACAATCATTATCGATAAACAACAATAGTAAGAATACCAAGCAACCAATTTTAAATTAATCTATTTCAAAATAAAATATATTTGCGATAACATTGAAAAATGCTCAAAATGAAAAAACAACTATGAAAATCAATAATGTATAGATACTATCGATATTTTTGCAGGACTTGATAACGGTAAATAATCGATAGTGCCAGGGATTGTTTAGCGGCCCTCATCCATACATACTCCCTGTCTTCCATTCGCATTATCCATAACACAACTAGTGGGTGCTATTTTTAATTGAATACAACTGTTTATTTTAGAGCACATGTTATTGGATTACGCGTCTCTATAGACGTATATGGGTCAATGTGACAAATTTGATTGGAGCACCAAGCAAGAACAACAACAAACAAACCAACGGCAACAACAACAAACAATCGAATCTGCTATGTTCAGTTATCAAACAGCAGCGAGGCCAGTTTCAAATGCAAATGCCGAAAAATTTCAAAGCGACCTTCTATTGTTGTTGCTGTTGTCTATTTCTCTGATTAGGTGTGGCTGAGAGTCTTAAAAAAGCCGGTTATCGAAAGTGTTCTAGTTGTTCTTTGGCTGAAAATAGAATCGAGCCAAAGTTAATGCTAAAACTGAAGATTTGCATATGAATAAATATTATGTTAGCTGATCAGTTAATGTTTATTTATTTTCCATGCGAATTATCTAACAAACAAATATTCAAAAGCAAAACATCAATTGATCAATTTAAATTATATATAAATTAAATTATATATTTTATATATATATAAAAAATAGTTTTTTTTTTTTTAAATGGGTTTCATAGTTAGGCCTTTGTCATTTATGTAGCTTATATCCGATCAATTTAGTTATTGTTTGGCTTGGGCTTGTCTGACTTGTCTGCAAGGGTTGAGCACTGCGCCAAGATAACAATAATTTTGTTTTTGCTTATTTTTCAAGCAGTCTTGATCAAAGTCACAAATTCAAAATTTTATTGCATTTTTTTCTCAATACAAAATCTTATCTGGTTCGGCAGTTTAAGTAGGGATAATCAGTCAAGTGCGGACAGTCTATCAAGTGTATCCCATTTTAAGGAAAAATATCAATCAACAAAAAAAGTTGTACAAACGTCAGTATGCTAAAACTTCAAAATACAAAAATCAAAGCTTAAACCCAAATCCAAACCCAGCCCAAGCGCAAGCCCCAAATGCGAAACAGAAACCGAAAACCCTAACAATATTTTTTACGCTGACGCTGAGCAATCGAATATAAATGTAAACATTATTTGCCGCATGTTTGTGTGTGTGTGTGTGTGTGTGCGTGTGTGTGTGTGTGTGTATCTGTGTGTGTGTGTGCAAAATGTTAACGGCTTTTCAGCGCTTGGGTTATGTGTGCATAAAATTTGATCGCCTGCTTGTTTGAAATGCGATCAATCTTTCGGCCAGCAGCAGCAAGAAATTTTTTGGCTATATGTATATATAATTCTGATACGTATGTATGTTTTTATCCGTCGCTGAAAATAAACAACGCATCGTTTTTACATTTGAATTTGGTATGAATCATTTATTTTTTTTTTGTATACCCTGTACCCATTAATATTAAAAAAAAAAAATTATATTTCGTAGTGTTATATTTCAGAAATTATATGAGCGATAAATTTGTAATGGACACTTATCGCCTACCATAGAGAACGTTAGCCTGAAGATAATTAGATGAGCCATCGAAAAAAAAAATTATTTTATGAGTTAAAGAATAATGCCTGTTTTTCAAAACGATCTTTCCGATAAACGAAAATAGTTATTTATGAATGAGACAAAAAACTTTTTAAATTGTTTATCAAATTGCAAATACTGAATCTTAATTACACACTAAATTTAAACAAAACTTTAAGAAATCAAACATCGAATAAACTAGCAGGGATCATGAACTGCGAATGGAATTCAATTGAATGCATTTTCGAGATTGTGATTGTATATATAAGTGCGAATCTACTTTGTTTGTGTAGGGTATATGCTAGTCAGCCACTACCGATTAGAGCACTTTTACTTGTTTTGTTTTTAGATTTATTTTTGTGGCTTTCAGCTTGAGAAATCGTTTTGCCGTCCGCCTCCCCGTTCGCATGCGCCAACGAAAAAGAAAACCAGTTTCAGTTCGAAACGCCGCGGCTTATCAGCCACACAGAGCAGCGACATTCTTCATCTCTCTTACTCTCTTTCTCTCTCTCTCTCTCTCTCTCTCTGGCGCAGAACATCAGAGAGCCGAATAGACGGCAGCGGAGAGACAGTGAGAAAGACAGCCAAAGATACAGAATGATCGATTAGCGGCGCGTTAGTTACTTTAGATAAGCCATAGAAGTGGCGGTGCTTGTTGATTGACAGGCACTGCCCCTCCCCACCAACCCTCCACTTCCCCCTCCTCCTTACAGCATATGACGCACCCATAGCTAAGACCGACGCGTCGATTTGTCTGACTACGGACACGATATGATCGTCTTGGCCCCCATGGTTACTCAAATACGTATAAGTTGTCTTCTTTTTTCTCTTTTTTTGTTTTTATTTTTCTTTTAGCCAAGTTAATCAGCGCATTAGTCGATTAACTATTACAAATTCACATTCCCCTAACCCTTTGCCCTCTTACCCCATGTCCCAATTGAATGTTATATCTCACAGTGTTTTCTGTCTTCTTGACTGATTTGTCAAAAGTTTTTTTTTCTTTTATTTCTTTTTTTTTTTTTGGTAAGTAAGTAGTTGTTTTTCGTCTGTTCGTGGAAAAACTGAACAACAAATAAAGGCATAGAAACTCAAATTTAACAACAAGATGTTACAGGTTTCTAGTCCAGAGAGTAGTTGACTGGGCGATACTTCGTATTCATTTCTAAAAAAAAACACATTTTTTTTATTGTTTGATATGATTTTCCAGAAATAAAGTTGTTGAGGAAAAATAAGAACTATTTAGTGGGTTTCGAGCCAACATTTAAGAACTGTTTTAATGCATTTAATAGTCCGATTTTGATTCAAATTAATTTTTCTGATCTGTATATACAAATATACTTTGTGGATTCATCCTATTCATGTCTTCATTCATACTGGTCACACTCAATTTAAATTGCCATAGGGTATACAAAAGCAATGAAAGTGACCGCAAGAAGTCGCTTAGCGGACACAGAAAACAACACGTGAACAGCTCTTAAGATTTTTGTACTTATTTAGCAATTTATGCCAGAATTTTTGTTTCTTCTTGTTGTTTTTTCTTATGAGTTGTTTATTAAGTTTTTTAACTGCCCACACCTGACAAATAGCGTATATGTGGCGTATCTTTTTTTGCCTTTTGTGACACAGACACGAAACCCGATTGTTTGCGTCGTTGGTTGTTGCTTATTTCCATCCTGTATCCATTGAAAATGGGTAATCAAGAGGGTATAATGGTTTTGTGGAAAAATGCTTTATTTCTATCGACAGCTTGCAGCTGGGTACAGAGTATCTACTAGTCTAAAGCAAGTATAAATTTAAAGATTGTCAGAAAGAAAGTTCGATCAAAACATATCAAAGTAATGGCTTATCGATAAAAGTATTTTTTTTAATATTTTTATTACATTATATAAAAGAAATCGATATTAATCGATGGTCGATCGCACGAATCGTCTGCGTTCTATATAAGCGATAGTTGCACGTATTGTTCAGTAGCTATTGTTATCGATTGTGTTTAACACACAACATGTACCATTACACATGTATCGATATTTATCGAACCGATTTAATTGTGTACGTTATAATTGTTAGATCGATACATTTTTTCTTTAGTTCACAGTTATCGATCGAACGTGTTCTGGCTTACAATCATTGTAATTGTTCATTTTCATAGGTATATAGGTAATATATGCAAAAAATCAATGCACTTAACGCTGTTTTCTCACAGTCATGGATATTTGTATGCTACTTATCGACACCAAAGGCCACTTGATCACTGCAGCAGGGGCTTCAAAGCGGAATGGCAAAGCCGTTGAAATTCAGCCCCGGCGCAAAGCCAGGTTAAATATTTACTTAAACGATTTGATCTACATGCAAATACAAATACTTGAAAATACATATACATGTATATATCATATTTGTGATTGTGTGTGTATTTAATTTTTGCACTTATCGAATTTCGCACTTGCGCAGTCATATCACTTGAGCTTAACGTTTCATTTGCCTTACGGCAGCATTATTTATGATTCTGTCATAACCACAAAACTCTTAACTTATATGATAGGTCCGCAAAAGCTTTTGGCTAAAATGGTCGTAATTTTTTGTTTGTTTGTTTATAATACATACGTATTTGGTATACTAAATGGCTTCACTAACCGTGAAATAAATGTATATAAAATATATTCAGATAAGATAATTACAATCTAAGTCTGAACAAAGTTCTAGGCATTAAAGAAACCCAAAAAAACGAACTGAATTTGGACAAAAAGAATTCCATTGTGAAAGTGAAGCACACTACCAGCAAAACTTAACAAAACAACAAAAAAAAAAGTCGCTTCTGCGAAACGATAAAAAGTATATTTTTGCTTTTGAAGTTGCCATCACTTTGTTACTGGGAACTTTACACAACAACTATGTGAGGATAGATGCTCAGCGAATGCGCAATAATATCAATGAACACTGGAAAACAAAAGAAAAACTGCATTGATTACTCCGAAGGCTGCATACCCTTTATTCGAATTGTTTTGGACTTGTTGTAAACAGTGGTTTCTGTGAAACGCACATTCATTCAAACAATTTTATTTGTGTTTCATTTCGATTCATAAAAGTTTTGTTCATTCAAATAGACAACAATATCAATATTTTTTTTCTTCTTTAACTATATTTTACCATTTCGCTTTTTACCATTACAATTAAACTTATTGTTTATGGCATAAACTACAGCTTTGATATTTGATTAATATAAAAAAAATAGTGATTTTGTTAGTTTCATTTGTTGGTGACTTTCTACGCCACACATTTTAAATTAACAATGATACGACTTGACATATTTGTCGAACTGGCTGTGAAAAGCACCGAGAAAATGCAACACGCAAAATTGATTTTCAACTTAAAAATTTTTTTTTATTTTTATAAAGGCTGCGCTATAAAAAGAATAAAATGTAGACAAAATGTGCTCTATTCTTGAGTAAATTTCAATGATAAAAATAGGAATGAAAAATAAAAAGCTAACTTGAATAACAATTTAAGTCAACGTTTTATGTATTTTCTACAAAAGAATATCTGCATGAACATCATACTATTATGCCATCAATTACGGTAGTAAATGATGATGAAATCTGTTAACTGAAAAAATTCTTGTAATTCTTGTCGTAAATAATGTGTATTTATACTACACCTCATGTGTTTGTTAGTTGTTTTAACATTTCGCAGTTTTAGATAAGATTTTAGCTTTTGCCTTGATGATAACAGATGCTTTCTTCTTCTTTACTGTATTCATCATCATCGCATTGTTAATGAAGCGTTCTCTTCGCAAAAGGTATTATAATAAAGGCCCCTCGCTAAAAGCTAATCAAAGCTGAGAGCGACACCAACAACAACAACGAGTTCTCTTAATGTGAAAGTGACAAATGCTTTGGACAGACAAAGAGTGAGATAGAGAAGAGGTGAAAGAAAGAGATGGGCCGAACCGCGCATAGTTTAGCTTCACCTGCTACGTGATGAATGCCACTGTCGATCATCATGATGATGATGATGATGAAAATGATGATGGTAATAATAATAATGATGCTGTTGATCTTGTGTTAGTCATCGTCACCCAATACCAATCACCCAAATGATAATGATCATCATCGTTTTTAGTGGCATCCGAAAGCCTTTGGCTCATAAATATTAAAAGCCAAATAACAAGAAAAACCATATGACTCCACAATCTCTGGCGGCCACGCAACGAACAATGCCCAGAAAGAAATGATCAAATAAAAAATAAAACAAAATATAAGTATATATATATAAAACTAAGACAAGAGAGGGCATGACAAGAAAAGAGAGGAGATAAAAAACCCGATACAGACACACTAGAAGAGGCAGGCAAAATGATAAAAAAATACCTAACCGATGTCAATAACACTGACTATAACCCTTTGCCTTGTCCTTGGTGCCCCTTGGGCCCTGCCTTCTGAGCGTATGCAACACCCCAACAAGAGTTGCCGGTGTCGCCTTAAGCCGATTTGTTGCAATTAAAACGTATAAGATATTTGTTTATCCGTGCCGTCCCAAGCAGCTTTTAAAGGCGTGGAAACTATAGACGACAAATGTTCATAAGCCCCACCAAAAATCAGAGAGTAGCCCAAGTGTGGAGTGTATGGCATTGAATGAACAAAAATAATAAAAAATAAATAAAACAAGCAAGAATGTTATCGAAGTTGAGTGCCCTTACCTTGTGTACTAAACTCAAGATAACAAGTTAGCTTGAGATAAAAAAAGCCCAAAGAAAGTATTAATCAAAATCTAAAACTATTAATCGGGTAAAAAATAGTCTTTTTTATTGAATTTCTACATTAAATACTGTGCTTCGTATTTAGAAAACTTTACTCTCGTAGAAAGTTACCAAAAGTCCAGACATAATCTTTTTAAGCAAAAAAATATATAATTTTTTTTAGTTATAATTATCAGTTGCGTATAGTTAAGTTAAGGAATTTTGTTTCATGTTGATGTTATTTGTTGTATTGTGTTGCTTATGTATTAGGATCCTATTGAACTTGTTAACTGGGTCTCAAATCGTGTTGATCGAGGTTTCTTGTTTAGTCGTGTTTGGGATTATGTTGATTTTGTGCTGCTCGTGTTTGGTTGTGATAGTTGATCGTGCCTTCGTGTTGGGTGAGCAAACACGACATGTGCCCATCTTTATTAGCATGCAGCACAGAAAAGAAGACAAATACTCGCAGAAATTATTTAAGATAATGTTGTGTGAAGCCTTGCGGCTGTATGTCAGTTGTCTAGTAAGATAATATGGACCCCTCTATGTGATTTTCATAAATGTACGTAAGGGCTGCATACTTTCGGTGTTTGATTTGTGTGTATTTTACTTAAAAGTGTGTTATTGAAAATTTGTTTGTTTTTTATAGTTTCATTCTCTTACTCTTTCTTTCTCTTACTTTATCTCTTTACTACTATATCTCCCCTACTCTCTAGCTCTCTATCTGCTCTTAGTGCACTGATTTTACTTAATTTTGATTGTTTTGATAAGTTCACATAAATTCTTTTATCTGCAACAACAGTGGCTTTGAGCCAAGGTTAATTAGAGCAACTACATTTTTCTGGTAAGTTTAATCAACAAACCAACAAACAATCAGGCTACCAACCAAGCGACAGACAACAAAATTATTTAATTTTGTAATTTCAATTTGTTAAACAACAACATTTAAATTTATTATACGAATGCGGTGACATTTGCTTGGCTACCGGACAGAAATTGTTATTACAGGCAAAACAGAGCGACGGCTAATTATGACATGAGACCGGATTGCGACTGGCACAGTTGACACTCAGCTAGTTTGGTTTGCCAAGAAAGTGGACAATGAACGAAAAAAAGGGTTAAAACACATAAATACTTAAACAATATTTCGTAAACCATATGCCAAAAGCAACAGTTACATCAACAATAATAACTACTAACAACTGGCACAACAGCGAGTCGACACAGATATACTCTACCGAAACATTTAATTTATATACGGACAATATTTATGTAACCTGATATATTGACACACGTGCACATTATCTATTAGTTTAATCAAACTGTGCTTAAAACTGTGCTTGTTAAAATCTTGAAATCTTCGGTTGAACGGATGATTAACCAAAAAAAAGGTGATATACTTTAAAAAAGGAAACAGAAAAGAGAGATGCATACAACAAAATGTTAAAACAATTTTCTTGTAAACAAGCAACAACATTTCCGCATAAGATACAAGCACACAAAAGATATCTGGGAATTTTTACTTAAATCTTTGTCCATGTTGTAAGTTGAACGTTTTGTTGCTTGTAAAAACTATTCTTGTTGTTGTTGTTATTATTACAGTTGCTGTTGCTATTGTTATTGTCATATGGTAATTGTGAATATTAAAATTTGATTATTTATTTGAACATTTTCTCAATCACGCAACAATTTTTGGGCCAGACGAAATATTTTTATTAATAATAATGGTCATTGGTAAATAATATGATGATATGGTCAAAAGAAGGCTAACAACAGATGCGTGCAGTTCGTGCCAATTAATGAATGTTTCAGCACTTGAAATGAAACAAAAAAGAACAACATGTATAATAACAACAAGAACAGAAGAAATATATATAAACGTATACAAAAAGCATTTGTAAAAACAACAAGCATGAATTCCAAATATGCCGATAAAGGGCGCTGACGCAAATGCAATCGAATAATTTTTATAAATAAATCAAATTTTTATGCAAAGAAAGAAAATCCCGCTGAAAGCATATGAAACAATTGTTTTCAATTAGATATTGTATCCAGAAATTACAAAATACATTTGTCAGTATGGAAAAACGCATACAAGTAGAAAGAGTCAATTCATAACAGAGATTCCTTCAGAGATTGTTTTTATTAATTTTTAGGGTGTTTCAATATGTGAAGGTAAACACTTCAAGATTTTTTTTTAACATTTTGTCTTAAGTTTTAATTATTTTTAAAGAAGTTCAGATTGTTGAATTATAGTGTTGATGAAATCAACATAACAGCAATTAACTGATACGTTTTATTTTTTTGGTAACTTGATAGATTGATAGTGTCAAGCGCATTCAAGAATAATTATATATGCTTTATTATCTCCAAGTATAATTCATGGAATGATAATGATAGCATAATATATATAAATATATTTATATCAGCATTAGTATAGACAAAATATATAACTTAATTTTATTATATTCATACTTATTTACTGATTCAATATTTAATTATTGTATAGCGATAGTTTGCCATCTACAATTTATCGATACAATTAACATCGATAACATGGTCCAAACAAATTTATTGAGCTATTTAAATGGTTGAGTGGAATGCAAACGGCTATAACAGCTAAAATATAAAAAAATGCTAATATAATAATAGTATATACATACAAATAATTAGTATTATTGCCGCCGGTTTTGGTCTTGCTTGTGACGCCCACTGGACATATAATATGTACATAGACTTATAAATGGCGAACACAAATGCATTTTGAAATTCAACTCATAGAACACACCGTTTCAGAAACTAGTCTATATATGTATAATGTACATATATACGAACAGCCTCTTGTTTGTCGGCATTTGTACTTTGTCGCGTATTTATTTTTCTCTCATCTTGTTTTCATCACGAACTTCAGCCATACACACTCACACAGGCTGTGTGTGTGAGTGTGTGTGCCTGATAATCGCAAGTGCAGTTGCTTACACACAAACACGTCAGAGCCGCAGCATCGACGTGGGTGCGGCATCTACATACATACGACCCCTTTCACGTACCCTCCATGCACAACCTTTACATCCCCCACTCCTCTCCCATGCCCACCCCTCCACGGCACTCCGGCCGTGCACAGCCACTGCTTCTGCGCGTTGTGGAACCCCAATACGTGCCATTGCACAAAATGCAAAGTTTTCACCGATTTCTTTATTTTCATATATATACAAATATATATATATATATATATATATATATATATATATATATATATATTTTTTTTTTTTTTTATATTATTTGTTTATTTTTTGCTGCTGTATATATATTTAACTTTTTCATATTTTCTATATAATTTGACTTGTCAATGTCTCCGCATTCGAATCGTGGATTTATCATTGATGCGGTATTAATGAGTGCTTCCTCAACCCCCCATCAACTTGTTATCATCGTCTCCTAGTTCTTCTTTAGTTACCGAGTGGTTTCCATTTGTGTAAAGTCGAGTCGCACAACTTTATTGCGTGATTCACTCGGTTCTTTGTGCTGTGTACTACTTTTCTACCTATACTCTATCCTTTATGGTTAATAGAGTATATGCGTTTGATGCATTGTCATAAATTTTCTGCTTTAATTTATTGTTGTTAATTATTATTGAATCAAAAATACTTTTTCATTGTCGGTTTTGTTGTTTGCAAAACAGAGTATCCGATAGCCTGCGTTCTCTCCTTTTCTTTATCATATCAATATCAGTAGAAATATCAAGAAAACGCATGTTCACGGGCCGCAGCACAATGCACATCATTATTGATAATTCTTTTCATATAAACCGTATAGAACACATGTTCTTCTACCCATACTCGGAATATGTATTATATAAAAGTGTAATATAATTCCTTTATGAGGTAATGTCTTAGGTAATACAATTGCAATATGAGTTGTGTTTTAAATAGTATATTGTATTTATTGAAATCTAAAGCATTTCAGCTTATCAAATTTTGTTATTATAATAAATAAAAAAGCAAATAAATGATTGAGCTAGCGAATTTTGTCGGAAAACACAAACATTTGGGAGGATTTTAATTTCTTATAGAAGATTTGTGTGCTAGTAAAGTCGTATCTACAAGACCTCAACTACATAAAAAGTATCTCAACTTCTTAAAAACATTTTTTTTCGCACTTCATGACTCCTATATACATATATACTCTAACAACTGTGAAACAATTGAAAATTATTGGGAAATTCTACACTTGCAACAAAAAAAGAACAAAACAACAAAGAATAAAAGTGCTCAAAGATCTTGTCCAAAGTGCAAGAAGAACACGTCCAACTACAAAAGCCGCAATTATATTGACATCAGTGGGGATTATCAGCACACTCACAGCCCCATGCACACACACACACACACACCCACTCACACACAAATATTGTACTACATGCAAATACTACAGAATAAATTTTCTCCAAGTGTTTTAACAATCAACACTTAATTTAAGTAACGTTGAGATTGTAAGTGTTTTTTTATTGGAGCTTCCTTCGCCTTCTCTTCAACAATGATATCAAGCAAACAATATATATAAAAGAAGAAAATGTTCAATGGCCATATTTCCGCTCCATAGCAAGAAGAACAATAACAACAAACACACAATTTACCTTTTCTATTTTTCAAATTAGTGTAAAGAGCAAAAGACAAAAGTACTCAACAACAAAAAAATGCCCCATTTCTTTATAAGCATACTCAAAAGCTGGCAAAATAAAATACAAATAAAAACCAAAAGTAAAACAAATTGAAACAATTTTTTTATATACACATTCATTTTCACATTGTTTTGGTCAAAAAGAAATTAAAAAGAATTAAAAAAAAAGTGTCGTTAAGCAAATGCCCTGTATTAAATTATTTGATGAATATTAATCAAATAACAACAGTATTGAATACATATAAAATATATATACGTTATGTGTTGCAATCGTTGACTTTTTGATATAGCCGGATATACCCGCTTTTAATCATTTGGCATAGGTGGGTATGCAAACTAAGATGCGAGCAAATCTAAACTAAATTTAAATGTGCGGCTGGCAGGCGGAACAGCGCGTATCTGCATGCATGTGGTTTGACTCAAATTTGGCGCAAAATGTGTGGCAACAACAACAACAACAACAACAACAACATCATCATCAACAACATCAGCAGCAGCAGCCGTCTTTGGGTCTGCCCAAAAGCGATGGCAGCAGCAGCAGAGCAAATGTTTTTTGGGCAGACGTTAAATTCTTTTCAGCTCGTGCGCTTCATAGATTTTTCCCAATGTGTACGAAGTGTTTAGCGTTATACCGCGATATGATATAGCAGCACTCATGCCTCCCTCCCCCCACCCCTCACTGCCACTTGGACGCTCCTCCCTCGCTGTTTGGCGGCACTCTTTTATCACACATTGGGCCAAAAAAAAAAAAAAAAAAAAATATATATATATATATATATATATGTATATGTATATAGAAAAAAGTTCTTATGTATATATATAGTTATGTTAATGTGTATGTGTTCGCTATTGTTGCTGTCTGCTCGGGTCAGCGGGTACTAGGTACTTGCTTCTCCCAGGTGGGCTTTGGGCGCATATTGCTCGTATTTATAGTACAAAACCATAATACACCATTTGTTGTAGTTTTTAAGCATTTCATTGGATGTGCAAGAATTCGGTCTCATTGATAGTGCAGATGCGTTGCAATTTAGTTTGGAATAATTTCGGTATTTATGTGCTGTTGAAATTCGTCACGGTTTCAATTATATATAGTCAATACAATTCTTTTTATTATAAATATTATTATTATTACTAAAAATTTGTCAGAGCAGCTTTTCATAGCTTTTCTTTCCGGTTATATCAAAAAGATTCTTAAAATATATATTTATTTTGAATATATTTTAACCATAAATGATAATGGATATGTATTTAGAAATATTGAAACGGTTTATTTATGAGCTCATGCCTTCGTCATATCAGCGAATGGCCAAAATAATCGCATATAAGCCAATAGCTTACAGTATTTATTTGTATACATAATTCTCAAACATTACTATTTTTGATTGGCTGCACACACCGCACAAAACAGCAACAAGAATGATCACAAAAGGTTGCCCTAGTTTGGGCATGACGCTGATGTCACGGCATAGAAATGCCCATGACTTTTGTTGTATAAAAATAGAGATTATAAAACTGTGAACTATGAGTTGCGCAGCTATCAATTGTTAAAACAAAAGTGAGAGTTACAATTTAAAATGAAGAATTCAATAGTCGGGTATATCCTCGACGTAGATTTCACATAATGTTTTAAAAGAAATATTTAGAAATATTTCTACTTGAAACCAAGGCTTCTTAAAATGATATGAAATGAATCTCAAATAAATATCTACCATCAAGTTAATTATTTATACGCATTTCATACAAATTGTTTAATTCCATTTTGTATGTATGTTAGTTTTTAACCTACTGCTTATTCTATTTTATAAATCTTTGAGCAAATATTACAGTTTTACATATATTTTATGCTAAACATAGTTTCAAACAATATATTAACTTTGTATTTAAAAATCAATATATATATATTAATCTTCAATATATCATTTTTACATCTCTACAACTTCAGGGTATTGGAAAAACAGCATTATAATTTGTTATGTCTAATTGTTAACTTTAATCTCCGCTAATTGTGCATGTGTGTATGAATATGCCAAACTGAATTAGGTAAATCCTTGGCAAACACAAATAAAAATGAAACAACAGAAAAAAATATTTATTTGTATGGGCGTAAACTATTTGGTCAGCCAAAAACCAATATCATATAAGCATATGTGTATGTATTTACACATGTGTATGTATGTGTATGCAATATTTGTATAAATGGCTTTATGCTGCATCTTAAACAAGCGCGCGTAGGTAATGTCAATGGAGATATTTAATCTTTGCCAAATATAGGCAAAGTTAATTAACTAACTTGGGGGGAAGAAGAAAAAAAAAACTTGAAGTTTCGCTGTGCACAAACCAAATTTAATAACAATAAAAAAAAAGAGAAAAGATAACTTTTAATATCTGCCTTGGTTTTGTCGCATTTGATAATGTCATCGGCATGTCTTGCCACTTTTGGTTTTGGCTACAATTTGACCTACTAACTGTTTTGCATAAGCCAAAGGCAACGTAGGACAGCAATCAACAAATCAGTGAGAAGAATTTTGGCTGTCAATAATTTGTATAGTTTTTTATTTTTAAATATTTAAACCAATATAAAATAAAATATATATATGTAATAACCAACATATGTATGTAGGAATTTTATATAAAATTTGTTCCTTTTATCCTAAAAAACGTATAAAGTTGACCTCATTTATTGTCCTTTCTTAAGTTGTAATCAAAATTATAAAAGATCTTAAAAACAAGTGAACAAGTTTTGTATTATTTTTAACCATGGCTTCAATTTGTCCCCCTTTTCTTTTAACAGTCTGTCGCGTCAGTTAACTCTTTCTGCTGCTGCATACGAAATCCAGTCAAATGCATAAACCTAAATATCATTTAAGGTGAAATCTATTTAACAAGACGACAGAGAGACACGGCACATACACAAAAAAGTACACACAGGCAACTGGCACGTCGTTGGTGTTTGGGGGCAGAGGCAGAAACGGGGAGGGGGGAGGTGCCTATGTTTAGGCACAACCTTCGATTGGGTGAAGGGCAGCCACGGTAGTTGACCAAAATAATTGCAAATGAAATTGAAAAAGTAAAAGTGTTAAGCAAACAGAAAACAGAAAAAACCAGTCAAGACAAAACAAGCCAACTTAACATTCAAAGCGTACCTTAAAGTTTCACAGTTGCATTCATGTGCAAATTAACTTTCAATTAGTTACAACAACAACAACAACAGCAAACCTATAACAGAATTTTGTATGAACCAGTGCCGCTGGGGGGGGGAAGGGTTTATTCATACAACAAGTCGCAACACCAGAAAACCACACCAAAGCACACAGAAACAAGTAAACGTGTCCCAGACATAAATGCGCGACTAGCAGATACCCTCTATAAAGCTGCTAGTTATCGACAAATTTGATCAATAAATAAAATAAATTAAATAAGAATTATAAGCAAATATGGTTGCCTAGTTTGATGCATATATTATGTATTTATATAATTCCTTCCAGACACGTACTTCGCATAATCATTATACCCTATGTTTTGATACATTTTCAATGTGTGCAGGGTATAAAAGAAAAACACCTTAAGAAACCCCACCATCTCCCCCTCCCCCCAGTTACCAGTAAACCCAAATACCAAGCAACAACGTTCAACTGCTGCTGCACGACAAGTGCGCCAAGTGCCAAGTGCCAAGTTCCAACTCGGTATCGCAGACAAAGTCGAAGTCGACGTCGAAGTCGAAACTGAAGTCGGAGTGGAATTCGAAGTCGAAGCCAAAAACCGAAGCGATTGTGAATATTGCGCCAAATTTGGGTCATTTGCAAAGGTTGATCGAGCGGCAACGGTAACGCTACGGCAATTGACTACAAAAACAAAAACCAAACAAAACACAAAAACAAAAACAACAGAAAAAAAATGTTTTGAGAAAACAAGACACAATAATCTAGGAAACAGTGCTCGAATCACAGATACCTCGCACTCATCATCATTAGTTCGATAATGTAGATCTTCATTAGTTGTCCACTCTTCCTCTTAACAAAATCAAAGTTAGTTTCTTTAAAAAATAGTTGTGAATAACATTTTATAAATTGGAGTTAACAATTAAATGAGTACAAAAAAAAATATTGTATTGTATATTTCTTAAATTTTCATAGATTTAAGCAAAGAAATTTCTTTCTAAATACTTTCGGAGCTTATTATCATATCATAATTCATGAAATCATTAAATTTGTTTTGTAATTCATTAAATAATTTAGGCTTTTTTTTATATTTTATCTAATTTAGTTTAATTTAGTTTTGAAATTTGCCAGGAAAAACAAATTTCAAATTCAAAAATGTTCATGATCAGAATTATATCATCGTGAATGTTGATGCTGAATAAGAACGAGATAAAGTTTAATCCCATTTTTGGGTATAGGGTATACAAAAGACTGAAAAATCAACAGAGCGACTTGACGACGTTGCAAACAATTGTAAGTTGTTGTTGTTGTTACTATGGCTGTGAGTCATTCGAATGTTACCAAGCGAAACCAAATCAAACCAAAGAGATTCGAGCGATCTGAGATCGCGAGAAAATGAGAGGGAGAGAGAGCATTGAAATGCATGAAAACAGCCGCCGATCGATGACAATGAACGCGCCATAAATCTGTAATTTCTTACTTTCTTTTGATTGGTTACTGTCGTTGTCGTTATTGTTGTTGTTGTTGTCGTTGTTGTAGTAGTCTTGTAAATTGCTGCTGTTTTTTTTTATCATTCTATCTGTACGGACGTCAGTTGCGCATTTTGGGAGTTGTTTTGTCTGGTCAGCCGATAAGGCAATGTAGATAAGTAGTACATAAGTATATATGAACTATATATAGCTCTAGCGAAATGATAATGGCAAGAAAATAAGATGACCCTGAGCAATGCACACACACACACACAAACACACACACACACACACACACACACACACACACAAACACACACACACACACACAGACACGTGTAAACTGTCTTGCTTACTAATTTCTTTTCGTTTTCATTTGTCTGATTTTATAACTGCCGTTTAATTTCTACATCAATATCAGCAGTTAGCACTTGGCAATATTTTGTATGACATCCGGTGACGCAGTCATTAAGCCACACACACACACGCACACACACCACATCCATATAAGGCATATCAATTGTGTTTTCTTTTTGTTTTAGTTTGTATTTTAATTATCAACAGCCAAAAAAAAAAAACATAGATATATATACAAAAAAAAAAAAACAAAGCATTGAAAAATATATTAAATAAATTGTTGCCTTAATAAATTGTACATATAAAAATGGCATTGTCAAGGTCGCAGTGGTTAGTGTTGGCAGATAGAAAAAGACAGCAATTGCGTTTGTTTGCTGGGCAGTGAGCGAGAGAGATAAAGAGAGAGAGTGAAACCCGACTGTATTCTTTTTGGACGAAAATTATCTCTCCCATTGAGTCATACTTAAAGTCAGCAAATGTATCGCTTGACTTAAGTAGATTGCTCTAAATACCGTTTCCGTACAAGTCACCAACTGTTTTTGAACTTAAATCACAATTTTAAAAATTTGAACGAACGCTACTTTAGCAAACATTTTTAGCTTGTAGAATAATCATTTTTTAAGCCCAACTTAGACTTAAACTATATTTGTGAATAAAGACAAATTCGTCATAAATTAAATACATTTTGTATTGCTTTAATAGATAATACATGATCTGATTTATTTTCTTGCCGGATCGCCGTTCTATGCGGTTTTCACAGCTTGATGAGGCAAACTACCTCTCTGAAATAAACCCATCTGCCTTATTACATTGCATATTCTTCTTGATTTAATTTAAATGTTTTGATTTTATAAAGTATTTAATTTCATTTTTTCATTTTATTACAGGTAAGAAGTTGACCTAACCATCAAATATATAACTACAAAAAACAAGCAAGTACTTAACGATATTTTAAATCAAAAAATTATTTTCGTATGACAATTCCAATTGACTATATTATTTTATTACAATAAGTGATACTACTTTACTTTATTTCAATACAATAAAAACACATGGGGGTATACCATACTATCAGATATAGGTCACATGAAGTCTATATTACCTATAGAACTTTAATGAAAAGCTTTATTCAAAAAGTCTCAAGACTCTAAACATATATTCGAAATGAAAAGTGTACGAAAAAGTGGTTAATGTTCTTTATTTTGAATATAAACAAAATCTTGTTGCAAATGTTGCAATTTGATGAAGTTTGGTTTATTTGTTTGATTTGACATTTGATTGACTTTTGTTATTGAGACTTTTGCAACGGCAACAAGCACAACAAAAACAAGTAATTAGCATGCCACATGTCCGCCCAGCTATGTGTGTGTGTTTCTGTTACTGCGCCAAATACTACAAAAGTCAACAGGTTGTCAGTCAAGTGTCTGCCATTCCCTTCCTTTTATCTCTGGTTATTTTCTTGTTTTAGTTTACTCTCGCTTTGCTTCTCTCTGTCTGACCCTCGCTCTGTCTCTTTCTTGATCTCTGTCATCAGGTGTTTGCATAGTGAATTACAACTTTTAATTAACTTTAAATTAATTGTACAAACAAAACGCTGCCCAAAACGTTTAAAGAGTTAATCGTAGACCAAATCATTCGTTGAGAAGATACCCTTTAAAATTGCAAGCTTAAATTAAAGAGTCAACAGAGGAGTTTCTTTATCATAAACTTTATATTTTCCTGTAAAATATATATTATATTAAATTAATATTTTTATTGATTTTATATGTATTCTTATATGAAGCGTATATGAAATTCTCACCTCTCGGATTAGGGTATGCTAGAAATAGTGTATTTTCAGCGATCAACATGTTTCAATGCTAATCAACAATAGATTTATGTTTTGTATACACTAGATAAGGTTCAAAAATATCTTCTATTGACTATGGCGTGGCCTTGAACAGCTTTATTAGGGTATTCAAAATCAAGGAAAACACACACTTTAAAGTATTTTTCTTTATATACAGATTATATTTTGTACATATTGCAGCTCTTTTGGTCGGGATCTTATGTTGACTTTATCAGCGCTCGTTCAAGTTGCGTTTTCATTATTCCTTTGTTGTTGTTGTTGCTATTTGCTTGTTTGTTGTTTATTTATCTGCGTAATGTGACTCGCTATCAAAAAAAAAAAATAAATAAATAAAAAATAAAAAATATGGAAGACAGCGAACAGAAAAAAAATAAATAAATAAGCAAGTTGGCTGCATTGAGCTGCAGATTAAATACCCTATTTATAGGTTTAGAGTTTTCTTCATATGAACCATAAAAGTATAATCTTTGATTTCAAGACACCTGCAAATGAGTCATATATTCCAGCCGTTCTACTAATAAACTTTTATGGAATCAGTTTCATTCATTCAAAATAAGATTTATGTTTGTATTTTATATTTATTTAATTGATTGAAATACCCTCAGCAAAAGGATTTTTAATTATAAACTTAACCCATTAATGGGCTGCAAAGTAACCTTAAACTGTAAATAAGTTAAATTATGTTAACAGTTTGTTAATAGTTTCAAATCCCGTCAATATCTAAAATGGGACAAAAAAGAGGCGAAGATAAGGTATCTAAACGGCTACTTAACTTGATCAAAGCAGGCTATAGATCACATAGAGCGTAGAGTCAATGCACTGGCTCCATTCTGAGCTCTGTGTCTCGACAAACAATCCAAACGATTCTCACATGCGCCGCAGATACCTACAATACAAATTCCAGACATTATTGCGCTTTGCATGCCAATGGTGCCAGCTTCGGTGGACGTAAATAAATATATTTTCAGTGCCAGACAACAGAATATAAATACATAGACAAGTCGTCTTTGAAATACCTTGTCTGGCAAAATTCAAAATTATCAAAGTTCTAAAAAATGACATGTAAACCTCCATTACTTTGCCAAAACTAAACCGATTTTCATGTTTGATGGCATTTTAGTCATGATTTGTCATTTAGATTAATTCTCTATCTAAAATATATGGACTATTGAAACAAAAATTTTATTTTAATTTTTTGCTCAAAAAATCATGTACTATTCAAAAAACTTGGTTTTCAAAGTTTAGAAATGCGAATGTATATTCTAATTCAAAATTAGTATAAAAAACCGCATTTGGAGTCATTCCAATTTTTGGTTAAAAATCATGTCAAAATTCACAAAAATGTTGGCATGTAAAGCTCTCCGATCCATAACTCCTATATTTCGAACTGCCATAACTTTGCCAAAACTAAACCGATTTTCATGTTTGATGGCATTTTCTTCATGTATTGTCCTCATGATTTGTTCTTTTTTTGAAATATAAGCACTTTTAAAAAGATTTTTTTTTTTTTTTTTTTTTTTTTTTGAAATGTTTGCTCAAAAAATCATCAATTTAAATGTAATGATGTGGTACATATTTTGTTTGTTACTATATTTCTTCTTTTATCAAATTATATTATATTAATTATGTGCTAGTCTCTTGTGACTTTGAACTCATATTTATGACAAATTGATTTTGTAGGCGGTTTTGCCGCAACAATTGCCTAATTTCGGCAGTTGTTGCTGTGGTATGATGGGGGAAGAGGGGTTGAGTTTGGAGTGGCTTGGAGGTCAAAAATACACTGCAAGACACACACACACACACACACACACACACACACACACACACACACACACACACACACACACACACA
>SCDY01000786.1:0-15751 GCA_004143825.1 Drosophila micromelanica | reverse complement strand
ACACACACACACACACACACACACACACACACACACACACACACACACACACACACACACACACACACACACACACACACACGCACACACACACGCACACACACACAATTTGCTGCGCAGCTTGGCGTGGATTGGAGTGACTGGACTGGTCTGGCTCACTTGCTGCCAGGTTGCATTTCATTTTGTTTTTGGTTGCAAGAAAGCTTTTACGCAATTTTTTAATTAATTTTGTCGTTGTTGTTGCTGCAGTAGTTGCTGTTAATGTTGCTGCGTTTACCTGGTTGCCTTTCTGCCTGCATTGCTGCAATTGTTTTCCTGCTCGAAAATTACAAGCTCATTTTCATTTACATTTTACCACTTACCATTTACAATTTCTTTTCTCTTTGTTGTTGTTGTTGTTTCTTGCCTTTGTACAAGCCGTTACGAATGTTGCTGGCCAGACTGCACGCAGCAACATGTTGCAAGCGCCGGCCGCAACTTTTGCCGGTTCTACGTGCACTGAAATTTTCGTGTGGCAAGCAATTTAAAGTTCAATGTACAACAACAATTGCAAGCTGCGTTTTGTGGCTAAAACTCTGCACATGTGTGTGTGTTTGTGTGTTTATATATAAGTATTATGTACATATATCTGTATCTGTTTTTAGTGTGACGCTGTCGTGTGAGTTGCAATTGTTAATTAAAATGCAGCAGCAACAACAGTGAACAATAGAAAACATTGGCCAGGCTTGGATTTCAGTTTCCCACACCACACGTCAATAAAAGGGCGGTAAGGGGCCAGCTGAAAGCTGTTATTCAAATGCACTGAGAAAATTCAAATAGCTCTCTCACCTTTTATCAGGGTTATACCTAAGGCCAACATTAAGGTCTTTGCACATTGATTATGGTCTTTAATATAAAAAGCTAACTGAAGTTATTTGTTGAGTTTAAAAGAAAAGCTTACGTAAGTTGTTATATTCCATGTGCATGCATTAAAAAGTAGGAAATGGAATGTATGTTCTATAATGAAAATAAAACCAAATAATATGTGGGTTAGTTGTTATTCTTTGTTTTTGTTATTTTTCAGCCTAAAATACAATTTAACCCGTCTAGTTGTTTATTAATTTGTTTTGATTTTGCATTTCGACAAAATTTGGAAATAAAATTATTTTAATTAATTTATTTTTATAATTTCGTTTAAAGCATAAATGCTATAAATTTTGTTGTGATAAATATCATTATGTTTCTAATCTATTAAAATCGAATTCGAAGATAATAAATATGTTCTCAAAATGCACAATTAAAAATGTGTGCCAAAATTGCTGATGACGAAGCCAGTTGATATTAAGTGCAGTGTATTAAACGCACGCACCCACAGACATTTGTATGTGTTTTAGCCGCTGTTGTGCACCTCACCTGTTTCTTTTATCTCTCTCTCTCTCTCTCTCTCTCTCTCTCTCTCTCTCACTCCCTCTTGCTCTTTCTCTCGTCTTCTGGTTCACTCCTCACCCTAATAGCAATTGCCATGCAAAACTGGGCAATTAATTTTGCAACCGCGTTTTCTTGTCTGTGTGTCTTCGTCATTACGAAAAACTGGCGACGGGGTTGGGATTGACAATGGGAATTATGTAGGTGCTGGGTAGGGAGGGGAGAGGGGTCACACAGCTGGGTACGGCGGTCATCTGCAATGCCCCCGCTTAATAGCGCTCGCATTTGATTAACCTTTGACTTGTCTCAAGAGCTTCAGTTGTACTTTTTATCGAGAAAAAGTTTAGTTTGTACAGTAATGGGAAAATGAGTAATAAAAAGTAAATAATGTAAAAAAACAAGTAAATAATTTTAGCTTAAAAGTGCTTATGCATGAATTATGATTGGGTACGGTATTTAAAAACACAAAATGTAATTAAACTTCACTTCAAGCTGTACAATTTTATGTATTAAATAATTTAAAAATTATTTAATTGCTTGTTTGACACATTCTATATTGTATTAATATTATGCACTTATATACTTGTTTGAACTAAGTTTACTAAATTTAATTGTACAGCTTTGAAAGACATGGCCACAATCAAGACTAAGAAATTTAAGATACAGAAAATGTTGTATCCATGTTTTTGTCATTTAAACGGTTTAATAATTCATGGATACTTTATGAAAAGGGTATTCTATTTTCATTACCTTTCGTTTTCGCTTATTCTATTTGGATTTATTTTTGTTTCTTGTCTTTCTTGTTCCTTTTGAGATGATTATGCTCTAATTGAGCCATAGACCTTGGCTTCTATTCATTCATTCTTTCAACACTTTGGGCCACGATCGCCAAAGGCCGCAGAAACAAAGAATTAATAATGAAGAACAAACTAAAAAAAAAACAACTAAAAGAAAAACAAAAGAAAAATCAATTTGTTAAAATGAGCACACCAAATGCAATCGAAATAATTATGATAATAAGCAAAAATTATAAAAACAAACAGCAAAACAAAAAATACCACAAAACTAACAAAAACAAAAGCAACAACAGGTAAGAATGCAGCAACGCTTAAAGATTGTTAGATACATAGATACAGATATAGATACAGGTACAGATACAAATACAGATACAGATACATTCAAAGCAGTCGAACCAACTGAATGACAGGCTGGACAGACTGACAGACCGCTGGCATTAGAGCTGCTAATGATCATAATGAGGTTTGGCGGTGGCGTCGTCCATGATGAGGTGCAGATGAGATGAACTAAGCTGAATTGTAGATTGGCGATGTGGGATTGGGAGATGGACGATGGGACTCATCGCCGGCGCGACGTTGCCATTTGAGGCAGCTACTTATGCGTGTCATGTGGCAATTATGAATGAAAATGGCCGACTAATTGCGAAGTGAAATAGTCAAGCGTTGAAGAAGCAGCAGAAGCAGCAATAGATGATTGAGGAAAAGCGACTACAACAACAACGAATCGTTTGGCAAAAAAACAAAACAGTATCTGCAAGATGCGTGTAACAAAATGTAAATGTGAAGGGGGAAAGAGGGCAGCTGCCGGAGGGTAGTCGGTTCAGTGCGGTCATGTGTGCAAATGTCAAAGTGCCACGCGACCCGTCAATGGAGCCAACGGCGACTCGCCGAGAAAGCCAATGGGCGAATAAAAAGCGCAAGTTAATTTTATGCGGCTCGCATATTTTTTCGTTTTCTTATATTTTTGTGTTGTTTCTTTTTTTTTATTTTTTGTTTGTTGTTTTTTTTAGTTGCATTTTAAAAAGTATTTTTGTTTTGCTGCTGCTGCTCATTGTTCAATATTCAAATTAGAAATGGACAACAACAACTCTAGTGTGTTATCTTTTCACTTTTATTTGTTTGGCGCGCTTAGAAGCGTTGACAATTTTTATTGTTGTTGTTTGCACAGTTTTTCAGTATTGAGATTGTTTGTTTTTTTTTTTAAATTTCACTTTTGTCTGGAATGAGCGAAGTGGAGAGAGCTTAGTGCAATTACTTGCCAAGCTTAAATATTAAACTCTTTCAAAATAACGAGCGAAAACAAAAATTTAAATTTACATTATATAGATTACTTGGCTAGTATACAGAAATATAAATCGATTAAAAACTCATAAAATAAAAAAAAAAAATTGGTATTTGTTAAAAATTTAAAACGGGTTTATGGTTTTTTTTTTTTTTAAATTCTCACTTACTGTTTGTCCAAAATGTACTAAAAGTTCTGTGTGTGCGCATGGTACACAGAATTTCTTGTTTTGTATTACAAAAAGCTTAGTTATAATCCTTTGTATTTATGCTGTTTTTAAATACACTTATATAGGTTAAAAAAAAGAGACAAAGTCAGCTTAGATTTATGTTTATAACGAAAATGCAAGAATTTTCATTTCCATTTTATTTTTTAGTTTTTCTATATTTAAAGTCAATGTAGCCTTGTCGAGTTTTATATAGATCAAAAACAAGTTACACACTTAGTCAAACATAGATGAATGTATACGAGAGCACGCGACCATACCCAAAGTGCCATTCCCAGTTCCAACAATAACAACAACAACCTTCGACCCCCGTTCGCGATTTGCGGCGTTTATCAGTTTGTAATCGAAAACGATTTTCCACATTGGCGCATTTTGCCCGCTAATACAGAAGTGCAGAGACATAAACAAGGGAGGGGTTGGGAAACTGGCCGCTTCAATGGTTTAGGGGGTAAGAGGTGGACCGTGTATTTTCGGTGTGTTTGTGTGTGTGTGTGTGTGTGTGTGTGTGTGTGTGTGTGTGTGTGTGTCTAGGGTGGGGTACAGCATTGGCTTTGACATTCGCTTGAAAATGAAAACACAGCTCGAGGCGGCGTCTGGATTTCGCTTGCATTTTTGTATCTTTTACGCAATGCGGCGGCTCTCACAATGTCAATGGCTGTTTTTGTGTTTTTTAGTTTTAGTTTTTGCAGTTGCTTAACATTTTGTTGTTGTTTTTGTTGCTGTTGCTGCTGCTGTTGCGTACGTTCATTGAACGGTTTGGGTCATTGGCATTGGTTTTATTGTTGTTGTTGTTTGTTGGTAACACTCCGTTAGAGTCGTTGGCCATTTTGCCATGCATGACCTAATCCGCACTCCATTATTTGCCATAATTGTCATCAGTTTTATTGCACATGAGTCCCGCTATGTGTCTGCAAACCCCCACTGAGAGATATACTATATGACACATTTTAATTGAGTTGAGTATATGGAAAGACAACAATAGCAAAGATAGGTGTGCTCGACCTACGCCCAACTGTATAAGTACTGCCATATATATATATATATTTATATATATTAACATAGAAGTGCACTTCGCATCGTCGTCACCATCCAGCCATTTATCCCCTTCAACATCATCATCATTGTTGAGTAAACGTCATTGGCGTCTGCCCCCAATCAACATGGTGTGCTGTATATATTTAATTTCTGTACTTTTATTCTCTTCTTGTCTGTCTTCTTTTGCCATCTGTATACACCTTCAACCTCCAGGTTCAGAGCACCTCATAACGGAAACCGGCAATAATATACTACTATACACAATACACAATACTCCCAGTTCAAAAGCTAATAACAACTAGAAAGCCAATTTCTGACAAACATTATCCAAAACACTGAATCTTGAATGCTCTAAAAATATTTAAATATAAGCATTAAATATTTTGAATTTATTAAGAAATATTTTATGATAGCATAGTTAGTTAGTGTGCATTAAAAATCAAAGTATG
Source organism: Drosophila micromelanica (assembly GCA_004143825.1). Taxonomy (NCBI): domain Eukaryota; kingdom Metazoa; phylum Arthropoda; class Insecta; order Diptera; family Drosophilidae; genus Drosophila; species Drosophila micromelanica. The sequence goes on along the minus strand of SCDY01000786.1, from coordinate 10,558 downwards.
AATTTAATTTGTGCATATTATGTATATCTCTAGAGATTCAAAATTTACATTTAAAATTTCTATATTTCTAGAGATTTAAAAATGAGAGTTTGCTAATTTGTGATAGAATTCAAGATCATTTATATTTAATATGTTTATTATTAAATATAGCTATAGAAATATAAATGTTATTTCAAAATGCAAGAAAATATTGTGCGAAAATATAAGAATATACGCAAGTTAGCAATTGGCTGAAACTTAAAGTTATAAAATATATTAGATTCTTTGAACTGTTAATCAGTAAACTGATGATTAAGAAAAGGGCAACAAACATCACAGCAATATTATATTACCCTGTATTAGCCAATGTATACGGCAAGAATAAGTGCTATGGCTGCTGCTGCTGTTGCTGTCAGCAGTTGACAACCAGTGACAGCACTGGATGACTTCGTTCTCTCACTCTCTTTCACCCACTCTCTCTCGCTCTCGCTCCTGTGTGTGTGCGTGTGTCACTCTTGGCTGTCACTAAGTCTGACAGTGATGACGAGACTGCAAAAACTCTCTCAAATCAACAACAACAACAACAACAACAACAACAGCGACAACAATGAAACGGAACAGAAAGTGGATCAAGCAACCAACCTTTTGGGCCTGTGGGCAGCTCTGCTGCGTCGCTGCGTCGCCTCTGCCTCCGCCTCTGCTGGCTTCATTGACAGTGCAGTGGCAATTACAAAAATTAAGTAGCCGCCAAGTCGACCAATGTATTTATCCGGAACCAATAAATAACATGTATACGCCCCATCGAACGGTCAGCGAAACACATTTATAGATAAATACCAGAACATATGTACATATATATTCCCACACTTAAATTGTATGTATTTATGCATATATAGACGTATGCATTTGTTTCTGTCTCTCTGTTTGCACTTGGAAAGCGCAATTAAAGAAAAATTGTGCCACATTTTGTGTCAATCAGCCAAAAGAAAGTGAACATTTTTAAAAGTACTTTTGTATTGGGCCCTGCAACTATAGATTGAGTTTTTCTTGTTCTTGAATTTTGAATTTTTTAACCTTAAAAAAAAACAACACCATTATGTTTATTAGCGAATTTGTTGTTTATTATTATTACCATTCCTATTTTTTAAGCGTCTTTGCCACGCTCTCGTAACCAAGAAATTCTCAGCCCTTTTTTTTTAGTTGTTAATTCACCGAAAATAGAGTATTTAGCAGTTGAGATATGCTGATTGCTTACCTGGATAACTGAGATGAATTTTTTTAACTCTTGGACCTTGTTTGCACTCTACTAATAGCCAATTTAGAATCGAACTGCACTTTGTCTCTATCTTTCAATTAGATCCTCAACTACATGTTTTGGGGGTTTCTTTTTTTTTGTTTTGTTGTTGTTATTTTCTTTTCGGCTTGGCCTTTGTCGGCTGTTGCAAGTTCTTGTGCGCACAGAGGCTTATGCAGGCTGTGCAACATCGTGCCGTACTTAATTACGCCTAATTAGCTATGCCCCCGCCACCCCGCAACTCATCGCTGGCCATCGGGGCTCGGCCTGAAATGGAGGTAGCCTAGCCGAAACCAATTAGAGCAGAGCTTAACAATTTTCATCAATTGTACGCGGGTTGCGGCGCTTGACGCTTAATAGGTAAATCCAATTAAAAGTTCTTAAAAAAAAAATAGGAACAACAACAACAACAACAGCAGCTGCAAAAGCGCTGCAACAAAATGAAAAGTTCATTTAATTTGGCTACACCATAAAGTACGCACACACACACACACACACTTACATCTATGGAGAGCAAATTGTATGATGAACCCGAAAAATAACTACCGCTAATATAAGTAGATTACAAAAGAACCGTTGATTCGTTAGTTCTTTCATAATGATAATTATTAGAAAAGAAAATGAGAAGAAAAAAGGCGAATAACAAACGAACGAAACGAACATTATAAAATTATGATGATAATGATTAGACAAGTGGAAAACAAGTGGGCATCGACTTGTCTCGATGCTTCTGCCGCTTCTGGCAGTGGGCAATCCGCCCCAGCAGACATTCAATTCTATCTAATTTTTGGTGTCAATTTACACGCGTCAATCAAATGCGCGCACACACGCACACACACACACACACACACATACACATACTCGAAAATAAAAGGCAAACAAACAAAAATCAAATGTAGGCTAAAATTTTACAAGCGCCAACGACAACACACACACACACATACACACGTACAGATACCATATAATAATAATACCGGGAGCAATGACATATGGACATCATGCTGAGCTATAGCCCCCCCTCCCCTAAAAAGTCCGCCCATTCATTGTGCCCCAGCCCCTATGCGCACGCCCAATACGTCGTCTATCTATTCATTTGTCTAAACTGTCTTAACTGTCGCTCTTTCACTCTGCGCCTAGCCAAGAAGTGACAAGTTATTTTCGTTTATTATTTTGACATGTGCACTTGTGATTTAAACACGAACACACACACACACACACTTACACATACACTCTCATGATGTGCCGGCAAACGGAATCTAAAGATAGTCTTCGTTTGACCGAAACATTGAAGTAAAATATCTCAAACAGAAGTTCAATGAAACTTTACAATTGTTGTTGTTGTTGTTGTTGCTGCTGCTGCTGCTGCTGCTGCTTCTGTTGTTGCTATTGTTATTCATTGTTGTTGTTATTTTTTGTTGTCGAAACCCTTGAAAAAGTAATGCGTGGGTTTTGTGCTTAGAATTATTATTTCATGTTTATATTGCGAATTTTTGCAAAATTATACATATCCCTAACTTTGTCAAAACTTAACCGATTTTCATGTTTGCTGGCATTTTCATCATGTTTTACCCTCTATAATGACTTTAATACGAATTTTTGAAAATACAAATTTTGTCAAAACTTAATCGATTTTCCTTTTTTTGCTCATGATTTTTCATATATCGTTTTGAAAAACATTTTTTTGTCAAAACATCATGTTAAAATGAATAACAATGTTGACATGTAAATAGATCTCAGATCCTTAGCTCCCATATTTCCAATTCTATATAAACCGATGTAATGTGTGATTCTTTTTTTATATACATGTGCGTACATATAACGCTAAGGTTCTGAGTTCACAAGTATTGCGCCGTCTTTTATACCAAACTGTGCTATATTTTGGTTTGTTATATTTTTGTAGTTTCTCGCTTCGCAACCAGATCAAATTTATGTTGGTCTTTAATGGTTTATTTATGTACGCATCATCAATTCGAATAATTTTGAATAATATGTTAAGCAATTTGAATTGACTTTGCCAAAGCGTGGGGATCGATCAAAAGGATTCTTGCTGCTGCGGATGGTTTTCACAGTTCCTTTTTTTTTCTCCATCTGTGTTCATTCAGTGTTTCAGCTTTATTTATGATGATGTTGTTGTTGTTGTTGTTGTTGTTGTCGTCTTGTTGTTGATGATGCTGCGTACAGCTCGTTGCGCGTGTTGTGCATTTTTCATAATCACTTTGGCAGTGCGGCAACGCCCCTTTTTGCATTAAGGTACTGCTAAAGTTGCTGTTGTTCCATACGCTGTTCATAAAGCGGAAACGAGTATATTGTTGTTGTGTGCCCATCTGAAGCTGGGATAGAAATTGGAATTGAATTAAATTAAATTTATAATTTTAACGCAAAATCGATAAATTTATATAACTAAAGTCACGACATTTACTAATGAACCACAAATCCGTAAAAAGTGTATCTTAAAGTCACAGATAAAACTTTTTTTCCTAAACCTGACTGCTTTAAGCTGTTATTACTCTGTGTGCACAGAGTATCGTGTAGTCGGGTGAAGTCGACTAAAACCTCCTTACATGTGTATTTTTATTTATTTTTTTTGCTGCTATAAGGTTTGCTCTCTTTTTTGTAATTTTTTTTTTTGGTTTTGTTTATGAGTATTTGTTACTGCTGCTGCGTGATGCATTGTGTGTGTGTGTGTGTGTGTGTGTGTAAGTGTGCGTGTGTGTGCATTCCATAAAACGCCGCGTGGCGTTTGACAAATGACAATGACGGTTGACGGTTGGTCTTGGCTGGCGTTGCAGAAAGTTGGGCCCAGCCCGAGGGCGGCTGCACTTTCGCAATGACTACGCGGAGAGGCGAGAAAGCAGCAACAGCAGCAACAACAGCAACAACAGCAGCAGGAGCAATAGCGGTCACAGCAAACAGAGTCAAGAGCCAGAGTCGAGCTAACGGTTTATCAGACGACAACGGCAACAACGCTGACGATGCAGCGATGCGTTAACCAGCCGCAAAACAAACCAAAACAAAAGCAAAAAAAATGCCCAAAATCCAAAGTGCTTGCTTAAAAGATACCCTGTAAGTAGATGTAAAGTAACTGCACACAGGTAACTCACATAAAAATGTGCTGGTCAAAGATATTTTTAATGATATACAAATGTGTCATAAACATCTCGGGGACATACCTAATGACATGTCTGTGACAGCGTCATGTCTGACGTTTGACAAAATTATGGGTGCTTGAAATATTGGTGCTGTTTTAATATGTCTGCAAAAATAGTATCTTTTTAGCTTGAAAACTAAGAAAGTTTTAAGATTTTTACAAATTGCCACGCCCTTAAACAGTGAAAAGACAATACATGAACATTTTCCATACTCTCCCAGTTTCAAGCCTTTAAAGTCAATATAGATAAATACAAATAGATACAATATAAATAGAGACAATATACTCACTCTTTTCACTTTGTGTTCGAGTATAAGAATGTACATAAAGATGCAAGAAATGCAAATCAGCATATTGAAGAACAAAATGGGCATAATGCACAGCAATAGAGATTGGTGGGGGTGGGGATAGTCGTCATTAACTTTAACTCAAGCTAATACTGGACTGAGCACATTAATAGACGTTGTATAATATAAAAAAAATATATATACAAATATTTGGAAAGCCTTAGGATTGATTGTTCAGAACATGAAAGACTCGTAACAAAAACGTTATTTGTTCATCTGCATTAACCACATTATGTTCCTTAAGAGCTTTGAAATTCATAAAGCTAACCCATAACTGTGACTATTCACAATGTCTATATGTATATAGCTTAACGCAATGTCTGTTGTCTTGTCTGGCTCTGAAACTGGGCAGGCAACATTTGCATGCAAAGCGTTTTAACGTCTGGAATTTGTATGTGAGGATCGTTTGGATTACATTGTACATTGACTTGTTTTATGTGATCTAATGGTATAATCCACCTTACTCAGGCTTGATAGCCAATCAGATACTTTATCGGCTTTTCAGACGCAACTCCATTAATTTTATGTATTGCTTGAGTTATCATTGGTTTGTTTGTTATGTTAAAACGTAGAAAACTATAATGTTCGAACCAGTTTTTCACCAAACTTTGATTCGAATTAGAACCTAAATGAACAATTTTGAAATATTCTTTCGAGATTAAAGTTAGCAATAACGATATTTTCAATGCCAATAATAAAACTAATTTAATTCGATAATTCAATATTTGTTGTGAAGATTTTCTAGAATATGCCTCAACATTGTATCGATATAGACCTCAGTTATACTATACCATGCATATATGTTATTGACAACATGCAACAATTTCCAATTAGAAATATTACCCGATTTGTGTGTGGTTATGCAGTATTGGCTAATCAAATGATTATGTAAAATAAATTGTCGTTAAGTGCCATGCTGATTATAAATGTTGATAAACAAAGCGATAATAATTATTTATCACTGCTTGCTTAATCAATTGAAGTGTATTATTATATGCTAACCAGAAATGCGCAACGCTTAACTTTCAATTCTCTGAACTGGCTAACTCTATTTATGGAATAAATACGCTGAAATTAATGAAACAAGCAATAAAAAATAATAATAAAAAAAAAAACAAACATACATACATAAAAAGAAAATTACATTAACTCGTTGGGCGTGTGTTTAAATTAATAATTTTGCGTTATAAATTTTTCGTGCAATTTAAACTGAAATTATGCAATTAATCAACAGCCGCCGGGCCAGAACTTGGCCAGAGCAGCAGCTAAGCCATGTCCGCTGTCTGATGTCATAAAACTTCCATAAACCAACTGAGCCACTCTTGTCTTGTTGTTGTTGGACCAAGAAAAAGCGTGCATCAAAATAACGACTAAACCCCCAACAAAAATATCTGCAAATGTAGGCCAAAATAAGAGAAATGACCTTAGCCATGTCCAAGCATTTGTACCATGCCAAAAACAAAAACCAACAACAACAAATAAGAAAAAAATAAATTGAAAAAAAAAAAAAAATATCACACACACACACACGTGTGTGCTGTGGACGACGCCGCGCATGCGCAATTGCCAAAACTAAAAGTCGGAGACTGAGGTAGAACCAAAGGCAGTGGCTGATTTCTTCGACGAGTTCTTTGCATCAGAATACCCTCTGACAGTATTAGGTGGGGTATATTCAACCAGCACTTAATTGGTGGCAGTATTGTGAGATATATAATCAAATACTAAAAATTGCATTTGTATGTAAAAATATAATAAGATTAAATAAATAGTTTAAGATATTGTGTGTTAAATAGTATTTTCTTGACAGATAAAAAGTGGCAACAATAAAAAATAAAATTGCACTATTATATAGTAGAGTATCATAAAGTTAATCACTCTGTTTCTTATATCTTTAAACTTGCCAAAGAATCTTTTGCTGCCCATTTGTGTTTGTGTGTGTGTGTGTGCATATATATTTCTTCTCTTTCTTATGTTTGAGCTGCGTTTCGGATGCTGCGTATGTTAAAATCTGGATTTCAACCCAAAGTTGCGTTTTTTTTGTGTGTGTGCGTGCCTGACCCATTTAAATGCTTGTGCTTCTCTTGGCCCTGGATTTTATGCGTATCCAAGCTGACGAAAGCAAATCCAATGGGAGACATTCATTAGCATTCATAACGAGAAGCTACGTATTCAACGTATTCAACGTATTCAACGATCATAATTACGAAGGAGAATTGTATTATATGTTCTTGGTTAAAAAGACAATTCTGTTCTAGATAATTTTTATATAGAATGTTAAAGCTAATACTTTATTTTCTGTACGTTTCCGAAGTATAATACATAATGTATGGGTTTTTTTCAGCATTATAGATAATACAAATAATCTGTAATACCTTTTGAATTAGTTGGCACAGCATTTACATACTTATAAATAAATAATATTCAATTTTGATCGGCTGCCAATTAGCATACACATGTAAAATAAATTAACGAATAATAAAATAGTTTTGTCTGATCAAAATCGGAAATCGTTACCAGCGAATTAGTGTCTACACACATCGTAACGAATCCTTCTCTACACATTAGTGAAAAAAATTCCTATTTTTTTATTTTATTTTATCTATCGATATTTACCTATATGTATATAGATCTTACACGATATATAGATAGAACCTCAAATAAAAATAAAAGAAAGTATGACAAAAAATGGTGTAAAAAAAAAAAATAGGGAGATGGCCAACTGTAGTATTTAAAGCCGATTTTGCGGTTAACAATAAAATGTGCTTTGATTTTCGTTGACCTTGGATTAATTTACAAGACAATACCGCGAAAAAAACTAGATAAAATCTGCAATACAAAAAAAAACATACAGTATATATGTACGTACAATATGTGTAGGATTAATCACCGACAAGTATAAAAATCAAAATGTGAAATCGATCAAAAACGTTCATAATTATAATCGTTATTATAATAATATTGCTAATAAATATGCATGAAAATTGTTTCGCCAGGCTGAGAGTTAACGTGAAATGGTTACTTTTTGTTTTTTTGTGTTATCGTAAACGTTCCGAACGATAAAACTTTCACCTACAAATCAGACACTAAATGAATTCGTATAAAAAACACCGAAGAAAGTTTAGAAGCTTTAAATCGTTAGAAGAAACAATGACCAATAACACGTTAGAAAGAAAGAAAGAAAGAAAGAAAGAAGAAGAAAAACAGCAGCTATCCTGAGCTGTGGAGCCCACTCATTTGGTTTATGACTTATTAAACTTTTTTTTATGGTTTTTAATCAAATGACAAGCTATTAAAAATTGTATGCCCATCAAAAGCTGACAAGCTATACAAACTATCAAATATGTACATTAAACACATACATATGTGTTTACAAGACCGCTGGATTTATGGTTTACTGTGTGGCTTATCAGCGCGTCTAATTGGCCATTCAAATCGCATACTTACTAAAACCTCAAGCCGGGGTTCAACAATCCAATAATGGCTCGTTCTTTTTGTGTGCATAAAATAAAACTCAAAATAAAAATCCCCCTTTCGTGACGTTTTAATGGCCATTGTCACACTATAATCGTATAATCGCATTGCATATCCTGAGTGATCATATTGCAAAGAGGATAATATTGAGTGACAGAAGTCGGAGTACACTATACGATGTGAAAAGAAAGTGTGCATATGTAGCCAATCAACATTAGTGTAGATGGAAGGAAAGAAATGACTAATTAATGAAAGTGAAAGTGGGTAGGAAACAATGCGAAGGAATATGTGTGATGAGGATTGTAAAATTTCGATGTTTAAAATTGTGAAAGAAGAGATATATCAAATTAAAGTTTGTTTGGGGCAAAAGCTGAAAAAGGAAATATATTTTTACATGATAATTTTTAATAATTAAATACCTAAGATAAAATACTCTCCTAGATTGCTTAAAAGCAGTTTTAAATATAGTATTTTAATCAATTTCATTATAGTTAAGATACATCTACTGATAATTGTATTTTTTTCCTTGCTTGCAGTACTTTCCACACGGATGAAACAGTTGGCCATTTTGCTAAATGATTTCAACTTTGAGTGCATTGGCACCGCACAGACCGATGACGAGAATGTCATTTGTGAGAGCCTAAAGCGCTTTGGCGCCATCATTGGCACCATTGAGGATGAACGCGAGAAAATGGTGGGTAATCAAATAACATATATATGCTAAAAAAAAAAGAATATTTGCTTAATTGCGGTACATTCCATTTGCAGTTAACTCTCGCGGATAAGCATATTATTGAATCACTGGAGGATTTTCGCAAGAAACAAATCGGCGGTGTCAAGGAGAACAAAAAGAAGTTTGACAAAAAGACAGAAAAGTTCTGTCAGTCGCAGGAGCGCTTCTTAAACATGTCAACCAAAAAGCCCGAAAACACGATACAAGAAGTGAGTGCAAGTTTAAATCTTAAATTAAATTTCATTCATTCAACTGTCAGCTGACACAAACACAATCAAATTGCGCTCAAGTTTTCGTATTACGACAAATGCCAACAGAAGTTGTGCCAAAAACGTATACAACCGCTTCTTCCGCACCTCCGCCTCTCTGCACTTGATCCTAGCGTGTCTGCACATTCCAGTCACGACTTTGGTATACGCCCAAAACTAGCACCAATTTCCCAACCCTTGTGTGTCCCCATGGAGGATTTTCGTCTGTTCGCATTTCCACTACTTACACAATACACATAGAAGACTTTTATTTGGAAACAAAAAAAGAAGGAAAAATCGTGGCAAAGTTCCATGACCTCCGTCAAATTGCATCAATATAGAGTACAGTAAACACTCAAGTAAAGCAACCGAAACACAAATCAGTTGAATAAGCAAATGAAATTCGAAAGAGAGAAGTTTTTTTAAAATATAATTCTTTCTGAAAAACTTGTACTCAGTACTCATTTATTTCAAATACTACAAAAAGCATAGCAGACAAACATTTTTTTATGATCATTTATCATAGCCAGAGGCTTATTTTATAAAATTTTTATAAACACTACTAGGTAATAAAATACTTTTCTAATGGATTTACGGGATCCTGGCAAAAAGAGTCTTACTTTATATATGTCTTTTTAAATACTTTATAATTACTTATATCTAACTGTGTAGAAGGCTACCAAAGCTGGAAATTCCATGGAATATTTGCTTATGGAAAGATAAAGATTTTTGCACTTTATTGAAAATTAAATCAGTCCATCCAGACAGTCTTCACTGTACATGGCCAACGAATTCGTATACACAATGTGGCATGTTAGCGTTGCATTTGCTGCTATTTACTTTCCTACTTCTACTGACTGGGTGGACTGGACTTTTGCGGTTGGTTTGGCAGCCAACTTTAACAGGCACAGCATGGAATGTTCCTGTGTGTGTCTGTGAGTAGATATATATGTGTTTGTGTGTGTGGGGGCGTTCGGTTGCTACAGCAGCTACATGCATTATATAAAAGTTTCCTTATATTTTTTTGTTGGCCGAATGTTACCCACATCCGCATCCCTGACCTGCGCCTGATCCTGGTTGAATTACTGTTACATTCTACCTTGGCCAGACATGCGCGCTCCGAGCCACCATTTTGTAGCCAGCACATTTCCGGTCATGCATGTTAGAGTGTATATACACTCTAAAAAATAAATGAGTCAACCCACATTAAAAAAAAAAAACAAGTAAGAACGTTGCAGTCGGGCGTTACCGACTGCGTTATACTCGTTCACATTCTTAATTATTATTATTATTTTTAAAAAATTTCGATATTTGAGACTGGAGGTGGTGGTGGGGGTG
>SCDY01000785.1:0-45623 GCA_004143825.1 Drosophila micromelanica | reverse complement strand
TTGCTGTCTGAGTTATGGAAGCCAAATGGCCAAAAGCATTTTCCCACAGTTGCAATAGCCGCCACTTCATTATGACGGTGCAACGCAGATACTTAAAACCATACAGTTAAGGAAACAGAAAAAAAAATATATATAATAATATATATATATATATATATATATGAGTATATTGCTTGACATATATTGCTTATATGATGGAGTGCTTAAGTACTTTTCATGGCTGTGGAAAATTGTTGTTGACACAATTCCGCACTGTGATTTTGCTGTGACTTCTGCTGATGCATTTTATTTACGCAACTGCAATTCATCGAAGTTGGTATGCGCCGCGTTTTTCTTCCATTTAAGCTGTTTGCACATGGCCAATGTCACAATTGCTACTGCTGCAAGCTGCAGTTCCCAATCGCTGCATTATCAAAAGTTTAAACAAGCTACCAATCAAAGCTGAAGCAAGATTGCGAAGGCAACTGGGTTTACTATTTGCACTGGGATTCATTGCATCAGCGAGTTGTTTATTAGTTGTCCGGCAAAGCCCAGGACCATACATTAAGCTCGACATGCACCATATGCAATTATTAGTATATGCAGAAATAATTATGTTATGCTTGCAATTAAAACAATTTGTAGATTGTGCACTAAACACAAAGACAAATGCTTGCGGGCTTGGACAACATTTCGTATGCGAAATATTTCATATATTCATTTAATTTCATTGGCAAACAAATAAAACGCCTGAACATTGCACAAACATAATTTGTAATTGTTAAACTATTTATTAAATAAAGTGTCGATTTAATTAAACATTAATTAAAAGCCGCACAAAAAGGCAGTCTGGCTCTGGGCTTAGCAGCTATGTTGATAAAATTAGACCGTCCTTTAAATAGCCTTCTTTATCTGTCTATGTACTTAGCCAGTACTTCGATGGCAATTAAATTGCATTTGTATCTGTGACATTAACACAGATTTATAAGCTATAAAACTTGGCTCTACGGAATAATTGTCTTTTATTTGTGCTCTATAGTTGTATAATAGGTATAAAATTGCAATAAAAATTTGTGAAAACCATGTAACAGACTGCTGCTTAGGTGCCTCTTTTTATATTGTATGCCCATAAATTGAGACAAGAAAACAAATCTTTCAATCCTACGGGCGTACAAATAAATTTTTCAATAATACGAATAAGAGGTATCTCCCAGTCGAGGTACCCCTCTTAAAACCGTTCATATTTGTTTCTTCAATACATAAAAGAGCACATTTATTTATTTGCCAAATTAAGAATACCTTTTATATAGCTGTCAATTTTTTTGAGCATATAAAAGGGTGGGGTGTAGCCGGGCCATTTTGATACGTTTGTCCATTTTGGTTAATTCGAATGGAAAAATCCGTTAATGCAAAGTAAACAAAGCAGTTAAATCCAGTTTCAACATCATTGTTGATCCAAGTTAATTGCGTACAGGTGGGACTATTAAATGTTTATTTATTTGTTTACGGACCCCTTCATCAGGAGGTCAGAGTTTCGAGTATGTGCAAAAAGGCTTGCTGGAGATCATTTTGGGTCTGTATGTGTGCGTGTGTTTGTGTTTGAGTGGCTTCCTTTTTTTTATTATTACTATGCTGCCGACATTGTAATTGTGCTCAATGCATATTTTATAAGCCGCGCACTAAGAGCTTTAGCCTAAGCGACAGCTAAGCCAAATTGGATACTTTCTGAGACAGAGCCATGCCACAAACAAGTGGCATGCCACAACTTGGTGGATGGCAAAAGTATTGCAGCCGCAGGTGCGCTTAGCATGCACTTTAATAAAGTACTCAAAGTACGCCAAGTAGCGCATTGCTTTACGCTAAGCAAATAGGGAGGGCGGTTTCTTAGGTTTGCAGAAAACTCAATACTTAAATTTTTGAAATATTATTTAAAATTAAATTATTCTTACTACTAATATTTTATTTTATATTTTGATGTATGAAATTTAGTTTCGGTATAGGATATTAAATGTTTACTTATTTAACTCATTTTACTTTAATTTTTCTTATATATAAAATTTTCTAAGTTTCCCAAAAGTCTCGACTTAATCTATGAGTCTTTATTTGGGTGTGATAAGCTTTTTGACAGTTTGTTTCCACTCTAATTGCATTTTCAGTATGCCTTTTGTTACATTCATTGCCTTTTGTGGGTGACTTAACTTTCTTATAAAAAAATAAAAAACAAAAACAGTTTGCATCCTCTCGTACCGCTTTTTATTTTCTCCTTTGCTTACTTAAGTTAGCAGTTCTTCGTTGTGCGTCAGCCTTAAACGTTTCTCAGGCGATACTACTTCGCCTAGTTTGAAATTGTATAAGAATAAATAATAATTATAAATACATTTTAGCTTAGGTCACATACTATTATTTACATAATTCGGATGTAAGGCATAATTTTAAAATCTTGTTCTTGTGTATCGGGTTCCTAAAAATAATTTCAGGCTTGCTTGAAATATATAGGCTTTCTTTGGTTTTAATTTTTTAAGCTATAACAATCTGTCTTTCTAATAGGTAAGAGGAGTTCCACTTTTAATTCTTAATTAGTTGTCAGGTACCTAATGAGCAGCTCTCTTTCGACGAACTTGGAATTGCTTGCCTTGGGCAGACATGGTTGATATGGCGTTGTCAATGACCTTCTCCCCTTTCTCTTCAGCCACTTCGAAGTGCGCTGCAACGTAATCGCCATGGCAACCGGCAAATGGCAAGTTTTGCATTTTGTCTATGGTTACCGCCACTGTTGTTTTCTAATTGCTTTTAGTAATCTTTCATACCTTCTTCATATACTGCATTTAGTTCTTTTTGATGCGCCTTTAATGGCGGCCATTTTCTTTGTTATTTCTTGGATTATTTCTTAATTGCACATACTTAAGATACGTTTTTTTATTGCTCTCATTTTTCTGACTATCTACCTTTTTCTTTTCTTGAAATAGCAATTAGAGTTTTTCTTTGTAATTGCAATGTGCAAATAATTTGATTTTAAGTTTTAGCTTTTAATATTATATTTCTTTCTTAGCCGTCTTACTAAGGGTAATTTCAGTCATAAGCAAAACACTTTTTGAAACAACATAAAATACAACAATGTGCGATAAAGATGCCTTTTGTGGAAAAGTTTTTCAAGTTCATTTTTGTGATACAACCGGGTTGCATTTTGTTTCTAGTTTTTGGGAACATTTTTCTATATGAATTTCTCTCTCTCCCTCTTTCTCTCACTCTCTCTCTCTCTCTCTCTCTCTTTGTTTGTTAAAGTTTGTTTGTCAACTTTTCTTGGCAACTAAGCAAAAACTTGCGGTCTTATCAGCCAAGCAATATTTATTTTTCTATTTTAAAAAGTGAATGAATATAATTAATTTGTAGATGAAATATAAAAATAAAACTCAATTGTTGTTAGAAGCAATAAGATGCTATGATATTTCATATTAAATTGGCAGAAATATGAAAATTGCATTTGTGGTTGAAATTTCAAAATAGTATTTAGTCAGTATTTTGTTTGTATCATAAAATAGTTAACCCATGTTAATTAAATTAAAAGCATCTTAGGCGGTAAGCTGGCCAGAAGTTGTTGCTGTTTGGCCGGTATCAAAATCTGCATTTAGCGCTCACAATGGCATTGAGAATTGACTGACTCCGCTTGTAGCAACATTTGCTCTACAATTTGCATAAATATAATTATTGCAGGGGGTGAGGGTGTTGTTGTTGTTGCGTGTCTGTATTTTACTACTTTAAATATTTACATACTCCATTTGCTTTTGCAGCCCTGAGTTTTGTTCTTGTCGCTGACCTCGTCACCAAAGGGTCTCTAAAACAAAGCTGTCCTTTAGAATTTATAATTGTTATTTAATTTGCATATACTTAACACACTTTCTACTGCAACCCCCTCTTCATCCAGCATTTGCCTTGGGGTTAGAAGGAAATGAAACACATGTTTTAGTAAATGAATCACTTTTATGGCCTGCCAGCTTGGCAGCTAATTTATAAATCTTTTTGGGCTACTTAAAAATGTAAAACAATTTATTTTAATATTTATTGCTTAACTTTGTGACATTTCCTCGGCAAAAGGATTTCGAGGACTTAAGTAAAATATGTATTCATAAATACTGAGTATTATGCGTAAAAAAATCAAACAAAGGCATTTGACAGTTTTATTAAAGTGCACTTCGGCCTGCACCCAATTTTATGAATACATGTATTTATTAGAGTGGGGGCAGTTGCTGTAAAATAATTACGCAAGTGATTTGATTTTCTAGTCAAGTTTCCTGACCCCACGGCGAAGCCCATTTCGTGTTTCCATGGAATTTGTCAAGTTTCTTGAAAGTGGCAACTTTAAGTGCGGAATAGAATATAAAAGCAAACGAGGATCTTTAGCTAACTGCTCTTTAAATACCCTACCATATATTACTGCTATGTCAATAGCAAGATCTAATGTAAGAACAAGTCCATTAACAAGTTGACAGCTATACCTTATTGCATTGTTACCTTTTTGTAGATTGTGTTTTCTGATTAAATGGTATTTTATTAGATTTGAAGCTAAACTATTTTTGAATGGGTTCAGTGTATAAAGTATACTTATATACATTTTGGCAAATGTAAAGAAAATAAGCTTCAAGCCCAAGATATATTAGGATATCTTTACAAATTAATAAATTTAAGTTAAACAAAGCATTTTTGGCCTGCAATTTCTATGACAACTGTACATCATGTATACACGGTTAATCACACTCGATTATCTCGTAAAATCTCCGAATGTTTCTGTATCTAAACATCAAGGGAACTTTTCTGTTTAATTAATTGTGAATAAGCATTATTCTTAAGCGTTATGCTATGATTTGTGAGAACATATTTGATTTAAGCTAAATTATTAGGGCTATCAAAGATACCAGACAACAGCAAAATGTCATTGCTCATAATTTCACATAAAAAGCCTGTTGTTGTTGTTGTTATCGACAGTTGGCTAAGTAAAAATATTGCAGGCAATTGATATTTTTCAAATGTCAGCACACATTGATTTCCGTTTAGTTCACTGAATTTGGGGCCGGAAACAAATCGATTGCGTTGCCATTTATGACATATCTATGCCATATATCATACAAATACATCGTCAATGAGATATTTGCCAACTGTTGCGTGTGCAAAAGAAATTTATGCATATTACCAATACAAGTGCACATAGATGACTAGTGACAGCGACATGAGAGATTTTATGTAAATTTAGCTTATAAAATTTATAAAAGAAATTAGCTGCTAAAAGCATATAAGGCCAAAAAGATACGGAGATGCGAAACGGGCAACTGTCGACAGTTATCCTGACACAAACACGCATTGTCATGTCTAACAAGCGTCAGCCTCAGTTTGAGCCGCAGCCGGAGCCTTCACCTCGCCTGTCAGTCAGCTTCTGTCAAGTTATGTATGTGCCAGGGCATTTACATATTTTCACTTTACGCAAAAAAGCAAAATATAAAAAAATAACTTAAATGGTTGTGTGCGTAAAGTTGCGTCTGTTGTTGCAATGTTAACATTTACTGGATGGCACCAACAACAACTGGCCCAAAGGCTGCCCAAATGCAATTTCCACAAAAAGGCTGCGTTGAGAAATAGCTGCACAATACTGAATCATTTTAATGTAATTTGCAAGAGGCTCACAAATACAGGCACACAAATGCATGCACAAATACACGACAACAGCGATTTAACAGCACCATCCACTGCTAACCTGCTTCTAAGAGCGCCGCTCAGCAAAGCTGTGTTTAGCGCACACAAACCCATTCATAAAAAAATCGGAGATGAGAGCGCATGTTGCGTTGCGTGCACAAGTGAGTGCGTGTGAGAACGCAGCAAGAAGAGAAAGAGAGAGCATCGATTGAGATGTCGGATGCTGCTGCTGTTAGTGTTGTTTAAATTGGCAGTGTACAGCATCTGGCAGCAACAGTGGGCGACGTAGTGTTGAGCCTGAACGACGTATTCAGTTAATATTACGTAGCCGATGAGTGTGACAAGTCAGTCAAAACGCCAAAGAACGCGTCAGAGAGACAGTCAGTCGTAAATTCGCAGTGCATTATTTGCATGACCTGAATTTGATTAACAACAACATATTTAATTATGTAATTAGCAAAACATTTTAATTAAATGGAAATAAATTATGAAATACAGTGTGTGTGTGTGGGTGTAAGTGTTTGTGTGTGCAGCCTGCATATGAATTGAAAATGGAATTTAATCAGTGGGTGAGCATGCGAGCAGCGAAAGTTGTTAAAAGTAAAACGTTAATAAAATATTGCGCATACGCCCATTTGACAAACATGGAGTCTGTACTGGCACTAAAAGGTAGCAACTCTTTGTTGTACGTGCGTGAGTGTATGTGTGAGTGTCTGTGCATCGCGCTAATTTCGCACACTTCAAAAGTCTGGCAATGAATTTCCGTTTTGCCTCTCACGGCCGGCATCGCTTCACACTTTACGCTCCAAGTTCTGATTTCCTGCTTGCTGCTGCTTTATTTTTACCCACTTCTCGCTTTTGGCTTTTCACTTCCGCATTCGCCTCGGGCGAATTGTTTAAGTGTTTTGCTTGGCTCAGCTCATTTTTTTGTTCTCCATTTCGCCTCTTACCCTTTCATCTATCTCTATTCTTTTATGCCATAAATTAAGCGCTCTGACAGTGCATTTACCTACGCATTGCTTGCCGATAAATACTTTTGTGAATTTGATCTCTGCATTAGCGCCTAGCTTTTCAGGCAATCCTTGTTATCTTGGCTACCCTGTAAAAGCGTATAGGAGAGGTCATATACATATATTCATATATTCATAGGGGACTTGAAAGGACATTCATTTTGTACGGCTTTGATTTATATGAAAGTATTTCAATGCTTTTTATATAATGATATTTTAGGACTGGAATCCAATTTAATGGAACAATGAATGTATCTTTAGTTAGATGTTATAAAAAAAACTGGTAAGGCCAAGCCAATCATAATCTATGCAACTTACACTTTTCGATTTATTATTATTAAAAAAGTCTCATTTATAAATGTTAATAGCATTTTGTAATATGCAATATAAGATAATATTAGCAAACTGTCAGAAAATCACAGTCCTTATCTAGTATTCCATTGCGGATTTTATTGCTCTGCAAATTTCACGACAAGGTCAGTGACTAGGCATTAAGTAATGTTACTTTATAAATTGTAGTTTTGATAGATCTCAATTCAAGTTTGAATTTGAGTTTTCTATTTTTTGTACACATATTAACCCGAGGGAAACTTAGAACGATTCATTTGCGATTTCTTTTGATTAGTTAATGGTGTTTATTTGATTTCAAATTGTTTGCATCACGCTCGCAGTTAGGCTGGCTTAGTTTTGTTGTCCGCACTGTTCTTTGCGCCTGTTAGCCAACTTTTGCCTGGGTTACATAAGGCACGTAGCATAAAAGTGAAGAAACACTTGTTGGTTTGCTGCTTGGGTAATTGGTTGGTGATGGAGCTGGGAATGCGGTTCCGGTTAGTTTGGGTTGCTTGGTACGTAGCAAGGGCAAATCACTGCTCAACGATTACCAACTTGGCAAAAGAATTGAATATAAGCAATATAAAAAGTAACATATGATTAAAATAACAGCAGACAGTTATAAAGAAAAGATCGAAAGTGTTGCCTACTTATGCGGATAGCAGGTTGCGTAAATTACAAGCACTGTGAAGTGTGGCGTATGTTCCTTCAATAAAAATAGAAAGCCCCCGTAGCAAACAACTAACTGCTACACTTATACACAAATAAACGACAGCAGACAAATAAAATAAAAATATAACGAAAAAAAGTGAACGGTGTCGTCTTTTTGTTTTTTGATCGTTGTGCGAAAGTTGTGTGTTTATTTTGTGAGTGCCAAACAACGGCAACGGTAACGGCAAAGACAACGAAAACGGAAACGAGAACAACATGCCAGGGATTATTAGCAGGAGCAGAGGCATCAGCATGACAAGCATCAAAGGCTTGTGGTTCTGTTTGCTGCTCAGCCACAGCTGCAACATTTTTGGATTACTAGATTTTGATCACAACTTGGCCGAGGGTGAGTCAAAAAAAGTTCTCTATGTTCTAAAGTGCTGAGAAAATACAATATATTTACAATCCATTAACCACTTACACTGTTGGGAATCGTGGATTGATAGTAGATAGTTTACAAAAAGACAAATATTACTTTAGGATAAACTTGATACGTAATTGAATTAAAACTTTTGTTTATGAAAACCAACCAAATTGGTTTAATTATATTTCAGTATTTTCTCTTTTAATAAATAAAAAAGCACATTTTAATTTAATTCACACTAATTATTCATAGGCTTCAGTAGCCTTTGAAAAGTTATTGAAAATTAATTGACAGTTCTTAAGAACAAATTAATCAATTCAAGCGCAAAAATCATAAACTAACACAGAAAAAGCTGAAAAAATACTATGAAGTCGGTTCTTTTGACTAAAATTAATATTGTTATTTGTATAAAATTGCTTAAAAATATTCAAAAATTATATATTATTAGTCCAAGGCTTGAAACCCTCTTGTTTTCGTTCCACGATTTCTAAGCGTGTAGTGCTTAAGATCTGTGCCCAATAAATAATGTAATTTTTGTAGGCGCCAGACTTCAATTGTATTTTACATTTTCCATTTCTCATTTGCTTTGGTTTTCCACTCTCCATTTTATGTTATTATGAGCACAGCCTTTAGATTTAATGACAAATGCCATAAAATACATACACACGGACAAATCTCTGCCTGTGTTGTGTGTGGTTCAGTTTTATGTGCGCTTTTCATTTATTTCCAAATACACGCAAATGTTATGCTTTTCATTATTTTTTTATGATAATTTATGAAACATGTGAGCAGCATAAAAACAGTACAGTTGGCTGCTTGTGGTTTATGGCCCCTCTGGAAGGTGGTTGCTGATTGCAGCTTAGCCCTAATAATATCCCACAAAACGGGTTTAGACCAGTTAGCAAAGCTTTAAATGACCTTTAAGCAACAGTAACCCCAACACTCAAAAGGCCAATTCAACAGCGGCTTTATTGCACCTTTTTGTTTTCTTCTTTCTTGGCCACTTTCTACCTGCTTCCACCAACCTGTCACAGCTTTGCCCTTTGAGTATTTGGACGAGCACGTGGATGACTTCAACTACGACCTAGACGAGGCACAATCTCAAGCTAAATACGATGCACGTCTTCTGTCTGAGCAAATGCTTAGCGACGCTGAGCTCCAACAAAGAGCAAATATTGAATCCGGCTCCAAATCCAACAGTAACAAAAAGTACTTTAATGCCAACCCCAACTCCAAAACCGACTCTGAGAGCCCAGCGCAGTCCGCGGGTGTTTCGGCTGAGAAAGACTTGGAGCCGCATAGCAGAGCAGCGGCATGTTTTACAAATGGTCACACATACACACACGGACAGAAGGTAAGCAAAAATCACACACACAACAAGTGGCTGTGTGTAGGGAGAGAAACATTTGAGAGAACACTTGCTACACTTATGCTTGCACCTATGTTTTTCGTTGTTCCCGTGCAAATATTCATATGCGGTTATACCGCGTGCATTCAACGGGTTTGACTGCTGTCAGGCGAACTTCAAAAGACTTATACAGACCTTGATTTTACAGTTAACACTTTGTTTGGCTTAGCTGCAAATATACAGCTACGTTATACACTTATACAGTGTTTCATAAATGTTGTTTTAACTAAAGACTTACGATTGCTTTGAATATATGAAGTTACATACTTATACTTATATATATACACTTATCTCTGCCAGGTCGGTTTAAGATAATAAGACAAACATTTACTGAACTTTGTTATAACAATTTTAAAATTATTTAGCTCAAATTTACGAAAAAACCAATGAAACTTTAAGTAAAAAACAAGTGAGAAGGCTATAGTCGGGACCGTCCGACTAGGAGGTACCCTTAACCCCACTTTAGTTGTTACTCAGTCGACTGACTATGAGCTATTGAACCCATTTCCAACATACAAACAACAGTAAGGTGAAAAAATTAAAAAAAAAAAATAGAATACTCATCATAAACCAAAACAGAAAACAAATATCAATTTACGACCCCGTCCTTACGAAAATTGAAGTTGGAGAATTGAAGAGTTGTATGTATGCTGCCAATCGGCATAACAAATGTGCCGCAAATCGAGCACACGTTTGCATTAATAACTCCTGTGTCAAGGTAGCGATCCTTTGAAACAAAATTGATCTGCGCGTGCCATGGACGAGTCTAAATTGAAGTCTCTCTCTTTTGATACCTCCGGATTTTGGATACCTCCCTTAATCGGCCCCAACATCGACAAAACCATTAAAAATTCATATCAAATGCAACAGACTTCGATGCCCCTAATAAGTCCTGAAAATTTCATAACAACCATACATTTAGTTTAGAGAAAACAAGGGTTTCGTTTCCGTACTTTGTGTGGGTGTAAACTTGTGTATGATTCCAAGCGGGTTGAAATGTTTGTAAAGACAGATCGCAGGGTTTAGGTTATCTTCTAATCGGGCGGCCCCGACCTGAGCCTTCTCACTTGTTTTTCATTATTTTTACAAATTTGGGAAACTCTTGTTTTCTATTATTCTATGTTCCTGTGTTTTGTCGCTCTGACAGGTGCCGCGTTCGGATGCTTGTGAGGTTTGCCTCTGCATGGATGGCGAAATATTCTGCTGGTGGGAGAAATGCGGTTAGTTTGAATTGAGTTGTGTGTGTTTTAATACGCCAAATGTATAGATGAAACTTTTCGCTTTCTGTGCAGATAAGGCGAATGCAAACACAGAAGTAACGGCAACGGCGACGGTAGCTGCAGAAGGTGGCTTGGATGACTATTCGGATCCATATCGGCACGAGACCACAACGAGAAAATCAACAAGACTGCATAAAACGGATAGGAAAGCTGACAAGCGGCACAAGCATCATAAGAATCAAAAGAATTTTAATGACTACGAAGTTTACCATAGCCGCAAGCAGGCACCGGATTATAAAAAGCTAGACATAAAGCAACATAAACAAAAGAGCGACAGCGTTGCCAACCACAGCAGCAGCGAAGGCAGCAACTACAATATAATCAAGCAACATAAACAGGAGCCGCAGCAAGAGTTGGCAACGTCACTGTCCCAGCAGCAGCACTTCCATACGGCAACAGCGTCTGTTAATCAAGCAGGAAAGGAAACGCATTATCAACTGCAACTGCCGCCGCCCCAGCAGCAGCAACACCAACCGCAACACCAGCAACAGCAGAAACAGCAATACTTACATGCCCATCTGCCGCACTCGTCCAGCAAAATTTTAAACTTTCCCGAAAATTTGCCGGCGTTGCTTTATTATGACTACAAAACGGAGGAGCATGAACATCATCAGCATCAACATCATCAGCAGCACTTGCTGCATGAAAAGCAACGGCTACAAGAACAATTGCAACAACGACACCAGCAGCAGCAACAGCAGAAGACACTGCAAAAGGCAAAAGCAGTTGTTGAACTCAACACAGACTTGGGCATTGATAAAAAGTTTGATGAGGCAGAAACCGACAGCGATATTTTACCCGAACCACCAACCAAGCGACCAACAGCATGGACAACCACTAGCAGCAGCAGCAACGTAGACAGGGCGACAGCAGTGCCAGCAGCAGCAACAACAATTAAAATGATGGCTACGCCGCGCAGCCAACAACCGGCCACAGCGGCTGCCTTGGCCAATACAATTGTGAGTGCAAAAAAAAAAAATATGTAGACTACAATATAAGAAAATAGAGTTAACTTCGGCCTGCCTAAGATTGCATATGCTATCAGATTAAGGATGCATGATATATGCGAGATATAAAAATCATATAATGATATATAATGTCTAATATGTGGGTTAGTTTCGTCCACATATATAAAAGACAAATTAATTTCTTATCTTTATTTTCGGCATTATGATTCTATGCAAAGTTTTATCAAAATATTTGTAACAGTAAAAGACAGTTTTAGAAAAGCTATGCCGATTTGCGTCTTAAAAGTATTCCAGAAATTATATATGGACTAAAATACCGCCAGGCTGAAAAGTATAATTTACACACCCAAAAGACACAGAATGTTTGTAGTGACTGCTGTTGCAGTCAGTGACCGAAGAGCCGAGTGCCAAAATCTGCTCTTAAAGTGTAGCCAATTAAGTTTAAAAGGATCATGCGCTTTATAGACATGCGATGAAACTGTGGTCTCTTCGTATAGCTTTTTGCAATACAGAGTATTTCACTTTTAAGCTCTTTTATTATTTATTCGAACTAAATGTTTATGAAGATGACAGCAAAGCAACTCTAACCAGACCAAAAACTTAATTAAGTATTTTTAGTAGCCATTAGGCTGAGATGAGGTTGTGGCCATGGGTTAACTATCCATTAAATTTCATATATTATGTATGTAACAATAATCAAATTTGGCCGCTGCTGCAGGAACTGCAAAAGCAAGAGCAACAGCAACAGGATCAGGAAATTGAGAAAGCTGACGATGCATTTCATCGCTGGCTGACATCGACGGAACTCAATGTTGACAGCACAAACATGCTTGACGGTAACTTGGCAGCAGTACCAGGAGTTGCTGTTGAGCAGGAAACACCATCATCAACAATAATCGATGATGTTAATGTAAACAAAAGCAACAGCAGCAAAGGCAATGGCAGCAGGCACGGCAACAACATAGCTGACAATGCGGATGCCGTATTTTTTCGTAGCTCCTACAATGATTACAGCAGTGAATTCAATGGCAGCGTGGTTAATATTGACATTACACTAACTGCTGTCGATGTGCACCCACAGCGCACATTTGAACAGCAACAGCAACTGGACCAGCAGCAGCAGTTGCCCAAAGTCATCGCGCAAACGGATTTAATTGCAAATGACAACCAAACATCAGACGTAAGCAAAGCTGATAGCCAACAACCGACAATACAACCAACAGCGTCAGCGCCGCGGGTGAGGAACAGCAGCACCAGCGACAGCAGCAGCAGCAATCAGTTTGCCTTGCCGCCCTACACACTGACAACAATTATAACAACAACGCCGTTAGCAACGGGGCGTATGTGCAAAGTGCTAGGTAAGTTGCCAAATACAAATACAGTCACTTTAAACATTGCAGTCGGCTGAAAGCAACTGCATCGTGCTCTGCTCACAACGCCTGTAATTTGTCAACTGTACGTATGGGTATTCAAATACAGCCGAATCGCGATAATTTGAAGTTGCAAAGAATCAGTATTATAAATTATGATAAATTATGAATTAACCAGGGATCAATCTGTAAAATTGAGGATTGAGGAGCTAACGAAAAGCAGGTGTCACTAAAATTTGATGACTGATTCATATACTTTTACAATTTACCTTACTTTAGCTATAACTGTATATATACTTATATATATTTTGAACTTTGGTGTCTCTAGTTTATAATAAGCTACATTTCACATTTGTGAACAGAGTATAAAAGTAACAACAAAAAAGTAATAATGCCCTCTTTATACCTGTCTCGCATCTATCGATTGCTATTGCAGGCAAATTGTACAAAATTGGTGAAATTCTGCCACAGGACACCGGCAACTGTTTACAGTGCATTTGCACGGAGGCGGTGACACCTGAGGAGCTGCCCAGTGTCACATGCAGTCCACACAACTGCCCGCCGCTCGTGTTGCCTGATTTATTCGATGCGACTGGTTACTGAGGTTACGGGTTTGTGTTGTAAGTTGCAAAATCTACCAGTCGACAAAGCATTAAAAAAAAATCAAAAATGATTGAAATTCTCTGTTGTTTTTGTTAAAATGTGGACGAAAATCAAGTGAACACTGATGAATTCAACTATAATTGAATTTGGATAAAACAAAAACATTCATTAAAACTTCAACTGCAGCAAATAACTTATACAAAACTAAGTAAACAGTTACACACACAACTTACAGTTACACATACAGCTGTAACTTAGACTCTGAACGAACTTAACAGTCGCTAAACACAATTTATGGATTTCAATGTAAAGCCCTCCCTATCATGAGTGCACGGAACACTCACTAAAACAAATACAAAACCTATCAACTATTCATACATATATATATATATATATATATATATATATATATATATATATGAACACACAAGTACAGACACACACACATATCCATAGTGCATTTGCATATGTGCAAATTAAGTGGAACAGATCAAATTGCTGAGAGCAAAGTCTAGTTTAAGCTGAATGTTTATGCATTTTACAAAACAGCAACAAAATGTAGTTGCAAGCCAATAAACCATTTAAGCCCACCCTTTCATCATAGCCTTTCTCCCATTCTCCCATCCAATCGGATATAAATGTATACACGATTAGAAAGTTTAAAGAATTTATAGATGTAATGATAGCCCACACACTGTGCAACATTACCTACATATACACCCATACTCCATAATCATACTAACTATATACAAACACTAATCTATGAATATTTATATTATAATATAAGTTCACATATTTATCTCATTAGTATTTAGATACTTGTATATGCCTGTATATCTTGTATACTAATGCGGAGTATAAAGGTTTTTCTTTTTTTTATAATTTATATTATATATATTTTTGATCGTGAAGTTGATTGTCTAATATTGTGTTTATATGTCAGAAATAAATGAAGCTAGAGACTAGTGCACCAAAGTTAATTAAATGCAATAATCCTTATAATTTATTCATGCCATATTTTTTAATGTTTTTAAATATATAAATTTTAATTTTAACTTCATTCGTAGATGATAAAACCAATATTATTAAGGTGGTCGATAGTGGATAAAACGATAAGTCATTCACCGCCATGAATATCGTACAGGGTATATCATAGTCAAGCACTCTTGACACAAACGCTCTTTCATAGTTTCATACACATTTCATTCATGATATGTTTATATAAAAAATATATACCAATGTTGCGTAACAACTAAATCCATAACGTAAGAAACTGAACAATGACAAATAATGAATTATGTATCTGTATAATCAGTTGCAACTAGTTTAAGATAATATTGATTCATTTAATCAAAATTCAACTATTAAACGATTAGTTCATAATTTCTTCCCTATTTACATAAATATAATAAATACGTAATAATTTAAAACAAACACAAGGATTTAGAATATAATATATGGATGATGTGTATATCGTTTTTAGAGGCCACAGTGGCTAAGAAGAACACCATATCTCGTAGTAATAAACATTTTTATGTAATAAAATAAAAATTAGACATAAACTTACAATCATTTATGATATTTAGTTATAGTTCAGCTTTATTTTTTGGGCATTATTTTTCAGCTAAATGAACGAAAACATTCCGAAAAATTTTTGTTTATTTGAACAAACACAATAAGGAAAACTTAATTAGTCGTGATAATAATTAATTCACTTAAAAAATAAATATAATTTAAGCAAAAAATTTTATTCAGAGAGTAGGCAATTTTATGGATATTAGTTTAAAAAAAAATTAAATAGGAACTTAAATTTTATATAAATGCTGCTACTACAAAAAATGTGAGAAAAAAACTTTTAAACTTATTTCAAAAACTCTACATTATTAATTGAATAAAAAAAAAATTGTAAATTGATAAAAATCAATATAAATGTACTGAAAACAAAACAAAGAAAATTTCATAAAATTAAAATAGAAAAAGCCGACAAAAATATGACAATTAAAAAATTTGTGTTCGTAATCCGTATTTAAAAATGTATACAACCTAAACATTTGCGAATATATCGAATATTGTATTTGTAAAGTAAATGCAATTGCAAAATCCCTTAACTAATCTATTTACAACTATATGCATACATATTTACAGGATTCACACACTTACACATAAATATATATAAACCATTTCACATACGCGCAATTTGCGTATTATATATATGCATGTGTAAAATGAATTTTATGTTCGAGAGCAAATTAAATTGACGTAAATAAATTTAAATTATGATAAATGACCGTGTAGCTTTAGTAAAGCTCTGGCTTTATGGAATTAAGGTATTTATATATCTGGCAGTTTCATTGAATTTATTATGTATGCAACAGGAATTGTAACCACATATCCACGTAACTTGACTATAATATATCGCTCTCACTACCCGACTCAAACCCCGAATCATCGGCCTCCGTATCCAAATGCATGGGCATTATAAGTTCATGATTCATCAAAGCAATGGCATTCGGGTGGTCATGCAGGGCAACATTCGGATTTCCAAAAGCGGCTGCCGGCTGCTCCCAGCGTTGATAGTCCTGGAGTATCATTTGCACCCGACGGTTAACGGGTCGTCGATTTAAACGGACCGTTAGCTGATTGTCGCCACCTCCATCCATTATTTGGTATCGGCTCGGTTGCAGCTTTGTTGCGTTTTTAGAATTTAAATTGTCAACTTTATTTAGCATTCATTCAAAATGTGTTTTCAAATTTTAAATCTCAACTGGCATTTAAAACAAAACTAAGCCCGGAAATTAACGTTCCGTTTCGGCAGATTGCCCGTTAATATGGCTTAATAAAGCATAAATCGACAAAAAAAAAACAGCATCAGAAAAAAGTAGTAACCCACAGACCACTTCATATGGCGTAATGTTAAATTTTGGGACCACAGCGCAATCAACACTTTGCCAGCAACCACAAAGCACTTAACTCTATGTGTATGCGTGCGTGTGCGTGCCTGCCGAAACGGAAGCAAGCCAAAGCCTGTAAAATGTTCAGTCTAGTTGACTGACCGCACAATGCCATTGCCCATATTCCATAGTTCAGCGTCCATAGTGTGCAGCCAAAACGCAACCATTAGCCATGCACAGTTTTCCCATAGAATGCAATCAAAAATTTTTGATTTCAGAATCAATCCAATTATGGGATCAATTGCGATGTAACCCCTTTCCACATTTTGTTAAATTTAGAATAAGCTTTTCGAATGTACATCGAAAGTTCCGAACCGTAAGGTTTATTATTCAAAGATTCATTCATAGTTGTCCGATATATGCGAGTTTGCTATTTGTAAAACATTGTGAGTCAGTATCGCTGCTATATGTTGTAGGATTAGTTGAGTTCGCTCGATTCGAGCATTGTATTTGTTTTTTGTACACAGCTTAAAGTAAGTATTGTTGTAATTAAAATATTTGGTAAATATATCAATATTTAACGATTAAATTTAACAAAAAATGGGAACATACTTTTAATATAGCTCTGGAGTTACAGAAGCTAAGGAAAAATAAAATAAATATTACAGGAACCTGCGCACTAAACTCAATGGGAAAAACTCTGTACGCATTAGCACAATTTTAATTACGCTGCACATTTGCATTTGAATTGCGCATTTTACACGCTGATAAACTTAAATAAAGGGCGAACTTAAACCAAAGACATAAAAACACACTAATAAAATGTTTGCTTGTGCTTGTGTGTGTGTGCGTGTGTATTTTTACTGATTTGCAATACGTGTAATTTTCAAGTTGACAACTTTTGTGCCAAAGCAGTGACCTCGTTATGCTACACACATATACACATACAAGCGTTGCGTGGGCGTGCTTTAGAAATGACATGGCCCGTAGCCATTGCTTTATCCATTGCATACTTTTATGGGCACTCGAGAAAAATGCATTTTCCAGCTGCAGACAGCTAAAAGCGAAAGTCACAGAACAAATAGAAAAGGATTTCATTTTACTCACAAACACAAAAGCAAACAAACAAATACATACATGTATGGAACTTTTGGCTCTCGCACATTTTCATACATTAAATTTTGGACATTGACGAAAATATACAAACCAAACTAAACAAAAGGCGTGTCTGTCTGCTGGGCATTCTGTTCACATGGTTTGTCTTTTATCTATACATTTTCAGGTAATTTTGTTAATTTGTTCTTCTTTTATTTGGGCTCCACTTGAGCAGAGCTTGAAACTTCTCGAAAATGTTTTCACTTTCGGCCATTAACTGACAGTAGGCCGCATCGCGCCTCTCGCGCTGCTGTCGCTCCAATGGATACAGCCATACGATTGCGTTCAGATTGTGATTTTGGTACGGACTTGGATTTTCCTCAACGGGCCAAGGCAGGTTGTGCACACGCTCATCACTATAACGAGTATTATTCATGTCTCTAGCTATTAAATACGTTAATTTTTTTTGTGTTTTTTCATTTAAATATAATTATTTGTGTGAAGGCTATTTCAAGGCCTTCTGCTTCAAACCAATCTGTCAGGCCCACATTTCACTAATTTCTTTTTCTGCACACATGCTGTTGCTGCCTACTCCCTATCTTCTACCCTTTTTTTAATATAATAAACTTTTTTTAATGACGGCTAATAACAGCCGCCGCCGTTGGCTAATGATGGCGCCTGCCAATGTTTTTAACTGGAAATTAAAAATTTTCTGCCTACAAAATTGGTAAAAGTTTTCTAACTAGTTTTCTTTTTATACCCTGAACCCATTAAAAATTAATAAATAGGGTATAATAGTTATGTGCAAATGTATGTAACAGGCAGAAGGAAGCATTTCCGACCTCATAAAGCATGTATATTCTTGATCAGGAGATGAATTTATTTAGCCATATCCGACTGTCTGTCCATCTGTCTGCCTGTCCGTCT
The DNA here is from genome assembly GCA_004143825.1 of Drosophila micromelanica. Lineage (NCBI taxonomy): Eukaryota > Metazoa > Arthropoda > Insecta > Diptera > Drosophilidae > Drosophila > Drosophila micromelanica. The sequence goes on along the minus strand of SCDY01000785.1, from coordinate 27,005 downwards.
GTATGAATGCGTCGATTTCAGAGACTACAAAAGCTAAACTACAAAGACTGGACTCATTCGGTTCGTATATACTATACGCAGATCAAGTTTATTTCAAAAGTTCGAAAATTCTTTCCGTTTTCTTATTATCGTTTAGCGTAGCTACAGACTATAGTGCGTGCGCCGTGCATTCGTGTGTGTGAATTCTTGCATGTATATATGAATGCAAATGGGTTTAAATGTTTACAAAACAGAACGCAAGGCTCAGGGTATCTTTTTGTCGGGCGGTCCCGACGATAGCCTTCTCAGTTATTGTTATTATTTTTTCTTTGTCTGCTGTTTAAATGCAAATTGAATACGTGACATGTGGACTTGGTTACCCACATTTCAGGTGACATTAATTAGTAAACGCAAAACACAAGCGAATATCAAATAGAGATTTCCGCAGGTCCTCGGTTTTATTTCGCTAAGATGTCATGCCGCAATAAAGGTTAAAATGTGCGTGAATGTGTATAAGGGGGGTGTATATGTAACTGCCTGACATATTAGCCGATTTAACTCGTACCTTTTACATTTTAAAGGCCACTATAACAAATTGGCTTATTGCGCATACATGGGCCCACTTTGTTGTGGTTGACAGCTGATTAAGCAAATGGGCGGAGAGGGAGGCTGGCTGGCTGCTTTTTAATAAAAGCATATATTAGAGCTACTCAATGCTAAATGCTGTCAATGTCAGAGCAACAAATTAAAGAGCGTCAAAAGGGTCATAAATATGCATAACACCCACACACAGACTATTTAATATACACAACTGCACAACTCACACATCCACCAACTGCATATGGCAATGCCTTACGGTGAGGGCCAACGGCATTGGCAACACGAAAAGGTCGCACGTTGCCCTCACGCTCATTTATAAGCATTCATCATTCATTTGGCACAGTGTCTGCAAGCCCCGCCCCGATTCTCGCCTCGCTTATCGTCCAAGTTGAGAAACACAAAATAAAAATTCCACAAATGTTTGTGGCATTGTTTGTCCCGACCAGAGATGTGTTTGGCACCTAAGGCCAGACCATGTGCCGCTCGTATGTATTCCTGAATTGCTGCTCTCGAGTTGCCAACGCATACAAATTAATATTCATGTCTATCTTCATCTGCATATTGGCCCTAGGCGCTAGCAACTCAAGTTTGTCATTTGTTGGGCACTTACTTAAATGCAACCAGCCAACAGCATCAGTACTAAACGGAAGCAGCTTTAAATTGTTCCAAGGCGAAAATTAAACGTATACTTATTATACTCTATATAACGCACAATATAAGATATTCCGAGTCTATGTCTGTTTATATCAGTGTCATCATAGTGCATAAAATAAAAATTAACCTGTATTATTTATTATTTTTTTACTAAGAAAAAACAGAGAAATGATACAGAAGAAAACTTTCAAACCTCATGTAAAAGCGAATTACATGTATTTTTTTTAAGTTTCAGACTTGAGCCGGAATCGTTTTGGTAAAATTATTTAAAATATTTTAGTTTCCCCACCTTAAATGATTGATTCAATTCATATTTGTGAGCCAGTTGGTAACCCTTGAAGGCTAAAAAAATTACATTAAGCTTGTTGACTTATGTGTAGCTGTTTCGTGGATATTCGCCTCTCTCTTCTATTTGTATCGAGACAATTTCTTTGGCTTGCTGATGATTTGCCTTTAAATATTCAATTTAGGCTGCCACCAAATACCCTTAAAATAAAGCGGGAGCGTGTCAACAGCTTAACACAATGCGCGCAACATATTGCAAAATGCAAAAGTTGCGTAATTTTTAAGTTAACAGCTCTTGGCCGGATTTTCTTTCAGCGTACCCGTGGCCTTTTTTGACTGTCTGCTTTAGTTTGCTTTTTGGCCAACTTGTAACTGGTAACTGGCAGTTATTGTTTTCGTTTACAAATATGCAAAAGCGCAATTGTGTGTTAAGTTGCCACTTTCAGACAGTGTGTGTGTGTGTGTGTGTTGTATATGGATGTGTGTGGATAACTTCTACATACGTTTAGGCTGTGCGAATGAGGTAAATACATTTTATATGCCACTGAACGGGCGTCCAACGTTTTGTTGCCCCAAAGCAGCCGTCCCGACTCTATCTTCTTATTATTTTTCTTGCGTGAAACTTTAAGGCGCGAAATTTGTTATACGCGGCCTAACAATTGGTGCCCAGGCAGCGGCTGAGGCTTTTAGCATATACATTACGTGCTCTCGCCGTACCCTTTCAGCTTACGACCATTTCAGTTTCACGTTTTTATACTCGTTCACGAAGTGAAAAGAGTATATTGTGTTTGTGCAATGTTTGTCTTGTTGTCCGTCCATCCGTCTGTCCGCATGAACCTAATTTATTAAACTTAGAAATTTAAAATTTGGGATATATATTCGTCTGTACCCGCGTCAGATAAAATGTTTAGGATTTTGGGGTGCGTCACTGTTCGATAACAGCTAAAGTAACAAATTGATAAAAGAACTAGAGTCACAATATTTCTGAAAAGCAGTTAAATATATTATATATCCGTGAACTGATTTTCATGACATTTAAATGCACAAATAATGCTAGGCTACATGTTTTAGTTGAACGTGAACGAGTATTGCGCTGTCGGTTACACCGGACTCCAACGTTCTTACCGATTTTCTTTTTACTTAGGCCAACAAAAGTTGAACACCGTTTTATGTTACCTTTTTTGTTGTGTAACTAACAATTGAACTTGATTTACTAATCCGAAACAAAATACAATGTGTGGGGCATTAAAAGAGCACATCAGCAAAAACATAAACAGAAAGTACGAATTTTAATTATCCTGGAAACTTTGTGGATCTAGGCTGTCCTCTGAAATAAAAACGTTTTATTATGTATTATCTTATTTATTTATATTATATTTTGCATCATTTTAAATTTTTCGATGTCCGCAATATATTTTTCAGACTGTATGCACGCACTCACACACTCTGGCTATGCGCCCTAAATGTTGCGTTGCGCAAAGGAGGCAATGTAAACAAATGAGAAGGCCCGCCCGACTAGGAGATACCTTGAACCCTGTCTTTATAATCATTTCAAAGAAAAAAAAAAAAGGGGGGGGGGGGGCGTACATTCCAATTTGAACGTCTGTACTATTCGATTTGCGGTTTTTATACCCTGAGCCCATTGAAAATGGGAAAAAAAGGGTATAATGGTTTTGTGCAAATGTATGTGACAGGCAGAAGGAAGCATCTCCGACCGCATAAGGTATATATATTCTTGATCAGCATCAGTAGCCTAGTCAATTAAGCCATGTCCGTCTGTCTGTCCGTCTCTTCCCGTTTTTTTATTATCAATATTTATCGCTTTTTTGACTCGGTTTTATGCAAAACTAAAAAACGAACCATGAACAAAATGACCATCCTCATCAAAACCGGTTGAGTTTTGGCAAAGTTACGACTGGGGAAAGTTGAGACCTTTCTTTATATGAAAACACAATCGAAAATTTTTCACATGAATTTGGACCAAAAATTTTATTTTTAAACTAAAAAGTAGAATTCATCTAGACACCAAACCATAAACAAAAATACCATCCTTATGAAAATCGGTTGAGTTTTGCTAAAGTTACGACTGGGGAAAGTTATAAGGAAACACTAGAGTATATATTCAAAAATTTTTTACATGAATTTGGACCAAAAATTTTATTTGTACACTGAAATGTAGAATTAATCTAGACACCGAATCATGAAAAAAGACCATCCTTATGAAAATCGGTTGATTTTTGGCAAAGTTACGACTGGGGAAAATTGAGACCTATTCTTATATGGGAACACTAGCGTATATAATCGAAAATTTTTTACATGAATTTGGACCAAAAATTTTAATTTTTAACTGAAATGTAGAATTCATCTAGACACCGAACCATGAACAAAAAGACCATCCTTATTAAAATCAGTTGAGTTTTGGCAAAGTTACGACTGGGGAAAGTTGATACCCATCCTTATATGGGAACACTAGGGTGTATATTCGAACATTTTTTACCTGAATTTGGACCAAACATTTTATTTTTAAACTTTAATGTGGAATTCATCTAAACACCGAACCATGAACAAAAAGATCATCCTTATGAAAATCGATTGAGTTTTTGCAAAGTTGCGACTGGGGAAAGTTGAGACCTATCCTTATATGGGAACATTAGGGTATATATTAGAAAATTTTTACATGAATTCGGACTAAAAATTTTATTTTTAAACTGAAATGTGGAATTCATCTAGACACCGAACCATGAAAAAAAAGACCATCCTTATTAAAATCAGTTGATTTTTGGCAAAGTTACGACTGGGGAAAGTTGAGACCTATCCTTATATGGAAACACTAGGGTATATATTCGAAAATTTCGTACATGATTTTGGACCAAAAATTTTATTTTTTAGCTGAAATATATAATTCATCTTGACAGCGAACCATGAACAAAAAGACCATTTTCATCAAAATCGGTTGAGTTTTGGCAAAGTTACGACTGGGAAAAGTTGAGACCTATATGGAAAATGTAGACACCGGACCAGACACCAGACGAACGTTGCACAAACCCAATATTCTTCACTTCGATAAATAAATTTGATTTAAGCTTAATTTATGCAAATAAACTCATTACGCTTAGAAATATGTAAAAAGTGCTGAGTATCAAATATCCACTCTATAGGAGTTAAGTTGTTGGCGAGACAGATGAACTTTTCGAAGTTACATGTATTTTGTATTTGCAGCTACTTTGCGTAGTCTTTGTTTGTACGCAAACCTTAAACATTATTTACACAACAAACATTACATCTATAAACGCTATGTTTGCGTAACATACGAAAATTTTAAATTAATCAGGTTTTGGATACCTCCCTCTAATCGCTCCCGCTATGGATAAAACCATAAAGCCGCAAATCAAATACTAAATAATTTATTTACGAGCAAAACAAGAATCTTTCTTCCGAAGTGGGGGCCAATCTGCAGCACAAGCAATTTCTGTGTTCAGGTGCATACACACATGCAAATGCAAAATTTTATCTAGCGTTTTTCATGGAATTTTTTTGCATAGTAAAATTGAGTTTTATTACAACAATATTAATTGAAGGAGTGGTCCTGCAGTTAAAAGTTGTGCAGCTGAAGTTCAAGGGCCTGGGCTCAAATCCCGCGTGGGAAACTGTGGAATTTAAATTTTCTTTTTTTAATAATCAATAATTATTATTAATAATTATCATTTTTTTGACAAAAGCAGAATTTTCTTGAAATTCTTTTAAAAAATGGTGAAGGTATTTTATATCATAGGAGAAATTAAATGGGAATGCGGAGCCGTCGATAAGAGTTTCGCAACTGAAGCTGTGGGTCTCGGGTTCGATTCCTGGCGTGGCAGATTTAATTTTTCGTTGGTGATTGTCAATTAAATTTTTTTTTAATTTTTAACCACCTTAATATTTACTTGTTTTTATTCAAAACGCATCTGCTATATACAAAAGAATAACGTCGATTTTTATCGGTATTAATGAAATGGGCTAAGATTTTGGAAAACCATGATCAACTTTTTCTGCGTATGGTATATACGAACAGAATAAGTCCAAGATCTAGTTTTTGTAGTTTCCGAAAACGCTGCGTTTATACAGACGGACAGACGGACATGGCTAAATCAACTGAATTCATCGTCCTGTCCAAGAATGTATATATATTATAAGGTCGGAAATTGTTCATTCTGCCTTTACATACATTTGCAGAAAACCATTATACCTTTTTTACCCATTTTCAATGGATTCAGGGTATAGAAATACTCATATGTTTCAATAACAAAACACTCAACACTTTGTGGAACATACACAGCGGCAGAAGTACTAGCTTTTGGGAGGAAATCAGAGTGGTAGAAAGGGCTGAAAAGCTCAACGACCGATTTCCATAAAGACCAAAACACACAGAAAATGCTATATTTTTAAATATATAAGAACATATGAAAAAACCCCTGCTAACTATTGTTGCATATACAGTTTTACTTGCACTTAAAATACAAAATTTTGCTGTCAAAAAACGTTGACTGGAAGATTAGTAAATAATTTATGGGAAAAAATGTACGAACTTTATAATAGCAAATTTTAAAAGAAAATACTTGTAGTTGCAAACTCGTGACCCCTTTACATACACACCAGTTATGGAGCAAAGAAGACGCATTTTTAACTTTATTACTATTTGGCTTCGTGGCAAATAGTTGTGAATGAGCAAAAAAAATGGCTGGCGACAGGCTGGTGGCAACGCTTCAATATCCTGGCGGATGCGCGATTCACCAGCCATATTGCACGAGAGGTACACTAGCAGGGGGTGTGCGTGTTGGGGCACTTTGTGGCCATGTAAATGCCACGAACGTAGCCAGTCTCTGGCCGGAAATCGGCGTTTTTATGCACTTTATGCCTGGTACAGGCCATAGGAGCAAACATCGAATGACCAGCCCTCTGGGAGAACGGGTAAACGGCTAGAGGGATACCACTGACAGCAGCTGGCTATCGGTAGAACAATTGCATTATTGAGCAGCAAAGGGGCAGCTTTTAATAGCAGGCGCTGAAGTGAGGGGTGCAGAAGTTTGGCTTGTAATTTTTTAGGTACGCCCCCACAGAACTTTGTTTTTTTTGGGAACCCATCAAATGCAACGCTAAAGAGCCATCCAAGCTCTCATTAGGCATGCGTCTGCGCTGGTCGCGCTCTAATTATGTGACCAAACCCGTCGAAAAGGGGGCCACAGCTCTCTTTTGTTGTGTTGTCCACCGAGCTATAACAATGGCGTGGCGGAAAACGTAGCTGGTACTTCCGCTGCAAGCAGCAGGATGAGGGCACAGCGGCATACGAAACTTCGGATGGACACTAAATATGCCCGAGCTGCCTTTTTGGGGAATGGCCGTGTTTATGAGGCAAATCTGATGCAGGCAGCCGGTAGTTGTCGAGCATTTGTGAGGGATCACGAGAGGGAGTCGTCATCAAAATGGGTTTTAGGTTCATCGAAAAACGTTTGGCTTGACCTTCGGCAGGGACATTAAAAATAAATAAATAATAAATCAGCTGGAGCATGAAATATTTAATAACCTAAACCGACAAAGATTTACTGCTTAGCCATTTATATTTCTCTTTTTTTTTTGTGTGACCCCAACAGCAACAGCAACAAACATGCTTTGTAAGCAATTTGTGCCGAAGGTGCTCTGAGCAGGCCAAGGCTGATACGAGCTGGTTTGAAAACTGTCAACTATACAAGAAGTCTTTTCAGAACCCAAAGATAGACACACCCACGCACAAATCCAGACACACGCACATTCAAAAAATTGAAAGAGTTGCCAAAGTTTATTGCCGGCTAAACGAAAAAAGAGAGGCCAACCGTATCTCAGGAAATGAAATCAACTGCCTCGACTAAATTTGACCAGTGACTTAAAGTTGAGGTTTTTTGTAATTTTCTAAAACAAAAACAACAACAATAATTAGAGACTAAAAACAGCATAAAGCCGCAAAAACTTCAAATCAAATAATTTAGCGACCCAGGCAACGACAGACATATTAAATTATATATATTTTTCCTGGACACCTGTACCACATAAGGAGCATGAAAAGAATTGAAGTAATCAAATGATAATGCCACAAAAGCAGCCAACATAAAGCGTCCAAAATGCCATCAGACGAAATGAGCAAACTTTTTACTGCGACTCTGGCAATGATAAAAACAAGAAGAACAATAGCAATAATAACTCAAGTAAAATTGAAACGCCGAAAAATGCATATTGATGCTGCACTGATCTGCCTATGCTATATATATATATATATATATATATATATATATATAATATATATAGTAGTATTAGCTATACTAATGCCGAATGTTGGCCCAGACACGACCATTACGCCAACAAAGAACATTTTTGCCAGCAGAAGTCTGTTGGGGGCAGCACAGGACACAGACATTTAATACAACCAAATAAATAAAGCCAAAAACAAAGTGGCCACAGCCATGGGCCATGGGTCAAGGCTGGCAGCTACCATTTCGCAGTTTGGTAAATTTGTGGAGGTTTAGTGTCTGCAGCAGGGCTCGTAAATTACCACAGCCAGTGATGAACGAACAGAGAGAACAACTTTAGCATAACATACATATTTAGGCATATTTAGCTTTACTTACCCGTAATTACTCATATCTGTGCGGAATTATAATGTGCACATCGAGCTCATCAGTTTCAATAAGAAACGGCTGTCGGCCACTGATAGCAACTCGTATAAGCAATGTAGAATTTGGCAGAGTGGTGGACGGCAATATAGCAGCTGATTGGAAAATATATTGAGGCTTTTGGTCCAAAACTGTGGCTAACCAACTGAGCAGAGAGACGCGTTAACAGTGAGCGCAAGAAGCACCAAACACAGCTTCAGCAGCATAAACAGCCAATGTTAACAGAGCATTAACAGTGTGCTTGATTGCAATTTATTGGTTCAGTTATTTTACCTAAGTTAGTTGCATAAACCTTTTCTCTTAGCTCTTGAACACCCTTCACTTTTAAGCCCGACTGCCACGTTGGTGTAAAGTGCCGTTTCAGGGCCACAATAGATCATAATCAAATAAGGCTTGGCACTGATTATGTTGAAGCTGACGCATGAAATTGATTAATAAATCAGGTTTCTCTAACAAATCAAATCAATTAAGACTGGCTCATATAAACGAACGCACCTAAAAATCGACTTGAGATATCAGTGCACATGCTTCAGCCCCTCCCCCGTTGCCCCGCTTAATCATCTATTTATGTCAAAAGCCAAAAATCTGCCAACGCTTAACGCTTTTCAATAAAAATTAAAATCAAAATTATTACAAATTTTGTTTGCATTGATTGCGTTGCTCGACAAATCAATTATTTGCTGTCGATTTTGCTGTTTGCATGTGCAAATCTGATTTACACGCACAAATGAATATTAAATTGTATGAATCAATTGAACACACACAAGCACACAAACAGCTCGGCAATGATTGTGAATTTCGTGTTATGCGAAATCAATAATAACATAAATTGCACAGCACACAATGAAATTCCAACACTTTTGCTCCCCGCTCAATTCTGCCTGCTTCAATTCAACATAATAGCGAAATCAAATGGATAAAGTGCGAGAGTTTGGTAAGATATAGGAAGAGCGAAGTTAAGAAGCGCACAGAGCGCACTGGTTTTTGGGCATGTAATTTTTACATACTCAATAAGAGTAGTACTAAATAGTTATAGTACTAAATAGTTATAAAAAGTAACATTTTATCAAAACAAAGTCCTTATAAAAACGAATATATTTCGCTATTATGTTTTTATTTTACCTAAATAATGTGAGCGTTCCTGTTCCTATAAAATTATATTTTCATAAAATATAAATTTTACTCCCCCCTTCTGCCTCATATAAATTGTAATTGTAAAGTATTTCAACTATTCCACAATATTATACTAATCCATAACATAAAACAATTTATGTTCTTTTCTAATTATGTAATAATTATTAATTATAAACAATTCCAATTGGAAAGTGTATACAAATGTTGAAAATACCCAAATCAATTATCGAAGTTTTCGCTTTTAATGTCTCCAATGTTAGTTGTCGGATGCAAAACTCTTGACGTTGCAGTCTGTAAGGATAGGGATATACACACAGGATATGCACATACATATATACATTTCTACGTATGTATATGTGTATATAAGGATTATTGCTAAACATTTTGTGCGTTGTCTGTCAAATGAAATTCCACGGAATTTTCTATTAATTTTTTCCTGTTGTGTGTTTTATATTTTTTTTATATACTTTCATGGCTCAAAATCAAGTTATTGTTGTTTGCTATTGTTGTGTTTTGCTGTTATTTTTTTGTTGTTATCGTTGTTGATTGTTGTTGGTTGGTTTAATATGAAAGCGTTGGCGTTTATTAAATTTTGTTTTGCTGCGCACATTACAAGAGAAAAGTTTTCGTTTGCACATTGCATGTGCAGTTGACATCTTTATGTGTGTGAGTGTTTGGGTGTGTGTTGGTGTTAGTGTTGAATTGCTTCTGACTTTTTTTATTTATGTTGTTGCTGTTGTCACTTGCTGTTGCTCCCGTTTTGTTATACTTGTTCGTTGACATTTTCAACGTCAAAGTGCTGCTTGGCGAAAAGTGTCTGCTACTGCCGCTGCTATATGTATGTGTGTGGGTATGGGTGTGGGAATGTGTGTAAGTTGTAACCAACTTTCATATTTGTAAATTTTTTGGCACCAAATTTAAACCTTTTTCAATTATGCAATTGCATGCCACTTCGTTGAGTGTGTGGCAAAAGCAGCAACGCATGCAATATATTAAATAATTACAAAACAAAAGAACAAAAATAAAAGTTTAATAAAAGTAATTGTTAACAATTAATTACACATGTTAAACAAAACTGCAAAATAACGAAAAATGCGTGCGGCGAGCGCACAAAAGTTGCCAAAAAAAATGCGAGAGCTCATATTTCAGCTGATAATAACGAAAAGGTTAAAAGCAATTTTCACACACAGGCACGGAAACACACACGTACACGCTCATACAGACAAATAGTGCTATGAATACATTATTGTTAATTTTGTGCTGTACGTGTGTGCGGTATCTAATTGCCATTGTTTTAGTTCGTGCTGTTGTTGTTGCTGCTGCTGCTGTGAATGTGTAACAGGTGCGCTTTGGCATTTTGTTGTTGAAATGTATTTTCAGCCATAAATTAAATAACGGGCCATAAAAAAGTTCACAGTGCTGGGCTAAAGTGTTTAGAACCGGTTTTCTCTTCTTTGCTTCTTTTATTTGGCGAGCAGTAAATTCCAGCAGTCAGCTGAAAACTCATTTAAAATGGCCACCCTATGTGTGTGCCTGTATGTGTTTGTGTTTGTGTCTCCCAGCGCGAACGGCTTGATAAGTACCCATTTATACCCAGTAGCATGTGTTAAAAGGAGGTAAATATAATAGATAAAGGAAGACATTTTCGTCTCTATCCATCCAAAGTGAAAGATAGTGAAAGAAAATACAAAGATTACTTTATGATAAGTTACATATAAAGTATCAATTTATATATTCTGAAAATGCTTTTGGAACTTATGATTGATTAACAGATATGCAGGTAAGAAGAGATAGAAATACGAAAGACAAAAGGAGAGCCTGTTATTGAGTAACTGTTAATCAATATCTTTAAGCTTCCTTGTACAACTCTATAGTTGCTCAAATCTCCTGAAAAAATATAAAGTGATGTTAATAAAATATCAAGCTGAGAAATAAATTGAGATAGAGCCGATAAATGCATTATGCAACGTTTTCTAATTTAGTTCATTAATTAATAATCCTAGTAATTTAAAAAATGTCATAATTGGAACTTAACAAATTTTATATTATAAGTCATAGTCAGCTTCAAAAAAGCAAGAGAGAGAAGGGGCCCTGACAGGGTGTTTGTTAGTCGCGCATAATAAACACTTCTGTTTTTTTTTCTACCCAAATTTCTCTCGCATTTTCCAAAAGCTTGCTTCTGTTCTTTACTTATGTATTTTAATAAAGCATTTAAAAAGCACCATAAATTGCTTATCTCTAAACGAGTTTTGCTTATTTGTTTAGTGCTACTGCTAGGGCATTTGTAATTTTTATGAGGCTCACACTTAACTAAACAGGGGTGGCGAGTGGGTGACACATATAATGCAACTTGGCAACGGATTCGGAGTTTGCAACCTTACAAAAACTTGTGAAAGAGCTGAAAAAGATGCACAACACGTGAGCCACGCATGCATACACAATGAGGATTTTAAGAATCAGATAACGCCAATATTACGTCCCAGCCTCCCCGCACCTGTGCTGACAGCCCACTTGAAGCGTTCGCGTGACACTCGGCGGCCATGACAGGCAGCCCCCATTCTGACCCCCTATTTCACCCGCTTTCGGGTTTTCATCCAGCTAACTTGGGCTCACATATTTGAATAATGCCCGTCAAGTGGCAATGCCATTGTTTTGCCTTAATTTTGTATGGCTTCGATTCGTAGGCGTCCCGTGCCCGCCATTCGTTCCGGCAACGACTTGGCTGTGATTGACGATAAGATTTTATATTGGATGAGTATTTGCTTTGACTGTTTGTTGAAGTCTGTGACTCAGCGCATGGCATTTATTAAATGTGCTGATTAAGTGAAAAGTATAAAGTCGCAAATCTGCAGTGCATAATGAATTTATGAAATTTTATTTCTTTCTCCCAGGGGCCTTTATAATTATGTAAAATTGATTTGATGCACTCACCTGCTGACAATGGATTCGCTAACGTAATAATCGAAGAGTTAGGCAGGTCTCATAATCATAAATGGCAGACTTTTAGTTAATTTTTATTAATTTTAGTTGTTTTAAATGGAATCGGATGTACGGAGCAAGTTGCAGTAAAAATATATAAATATATAAATATATATAGATATAAAATATATAACACATGTTTATACCATTAACAATAAATATAATGCAAAATATTGAAGCACAAATTTCGCAATCTTTTGAACGACCTTTTAAACAATTAAAAGTTGACTAAGCTGTGAGAATACCAATCAAATATTTGAAGACAAAAACTTGATCAACGAAATTGTTAATGCAGTTGTTAAGTGAAATGCCCCGCAAAGTATACCATATATATTTGCCGATTAAGCAAATTCTGAGCAGAGTGCAACGCCCAATGACACAGGCATACATTTTGTTGTTACATTAAATTAAATATGTTACTCGAAACTTAACACAATTAAGCGGAATTTTAATGCTCGACTGGCTTTTATGCAGCTAGCCATGTTGCATGTGCTCGTTATAATTGATATTTCAATGGTACTCCAATGTGAAGTTGGCAGCATCCGTTATGGAAAGGGCCGGTGGTGCCGATTCCTACCGCTGTTCAACTGCACTAGAAGTCTTTTGGCTTAAGTTTAATGTTTATGTATTTTATGTTCTGGATTTCTTTTTACTTTTACTTTAATTGCTTTTATAGTTTTGACCAACATTAAGATAAAAAACCCGTTAAGCGGATTTTTATAAAGTGCAACAAATGCCAATAAGCTTGCGGATCGTGACTTAATGCAGCTCCCGACTCGAATTCAAAGATGGAAGCCAGCCAAAAGCACGTGCGTGGCAAAAATCGATGCGAGTTGGCAGGACTGGGAGAAAGCGTATATTTATGTATGCACACGGCGCCCTGCTTATAAATTGAACCGGAGAGTGTGTGTTGAGTATGGGTGATGGGTGTTAACGTATATCTATAAGTGTGCTGGTAAATCAACTAACTAGCCTGATAATCAAATATAAGCACATTACGAGTACCCGTTTGCAATTTCAGCTGAGCAAAGGAAGAATAAAAACAGGAAAGCAGAAAAAACACTTTTGTAACACGTAAAATTATGTAAATTCAGCGGCTCATTTTATCAATATTTCCGATTTGCATATTGCGGTTGTATTGTTTACTACAGTTTGTGCCCCAGATTGTGGCAAAGATTGTGCGGGCATATCAGTCAAGGCGACCGCACCTTGCTTTATTATGCAAGGCACAGCCAACGGCCAAGTTATGCGCTCAGTCGTGTAATTTTTGTTCTGCGTGCACTCTCCCCGCACCGTCCGATCGACTCTCCGTGAGGTATCCATGGTTTGACTTATTATTGCCTTGTATATCAAAGGCTTAACTCTTTCTTCTGTATTGGTAAAAGTGTTAAGAGTGGCAGCTGTTAGCCGTTAACCAGCGCTTCACTCTTTAAGGTCCGTCATAACGGGCTGTGAACAGTGAGTGGCCTGTCGTTTAAAGGGAAGTTCTTTGTTTACTTGGCCAACTCGTGACTGGGACCAATGTGTCGTTCTAATGATGCCACACACAAGAGTAAACACACACATAGCCAGCGACTAACATAGTAGATCACTTAGGCGTTCAATTTATGTGCATGTTAAGGCTCAGGCACGCGGAAGATGATTTTGACTGTTAGTTTAGTGCGTTTAGCGTGACAGAAATTTACCCTTTCTATTAGGCTCAATGAGTTCTGAATCATTTTAAGCGGCTATAAGGGATTGCCACAAATCAGAGCAATGATGAAAATATATTTGTAACTAAAACCATATACTGGATCTGAATCTGTCTCAGAATTCGTATTTGTAACCGTGACTATGTAAACCTCTAAAAATGTAAAAGTTTATATTTAGAATATACATATTTCTGTATAATTCTTTTAGTAATTCTTTAGTGCACTTAAGTTACTGCATGTAAAAATATCTAAAAACATAACCATTTCTCTTAGCGCTGTAATTGTATCTACAAATGCATCTATTACTATAATTTATATTTACTATCTATATATCTATATTCGCATCAACACATTCACATACAACACAGCCAAGGGCCTGTTTGTCTATATTTATTAAATCTATCATAATAATCAATTCTATAATCTAAACAGCGAAAACAATCTGAATAGTTGAAATTTTCTAATATAAATGCAAAGCTGAGTCGCAAAAAAGTTACGGTTTATTGCAATTTGGCAGTGAAGACACAGCGCATGGTCGTGACCAGTTGTTGTCGCCAAGGTAACGCTTAGTTAGCCGCCGTTTACTGTAGTTGTTGGACAATCGTATGTAATCGCTGCGTGGGATGTGCAATTGCAACAAAAATAATTAGACAATTTTGATGCAATAAGCTAGCAAATAACAATTTAATTACTACTCCAATTTGCGTGCGCTTTGTGCCAATGCCCAATCACACAAACGCCCGTGCAGACCAGTGCTTAAGTTTTACCAACATTATTTTCATAAACAAATTAAGCGGCAGTTTGTGTTAAGCCAGTTTGTTAAAAAAAATTGAAGGAAGCGAGGGGAAGGTGGTTGTTGGCTGCCTGACTGCAGAGCTGGGATATTCGTTTACATTTTTAGTTGGTAGCCAGCTTACAATGCAGCCACTGAAAGCTGTCAGCCATCAGCTGCCAATTTGCATTGCGCCACAATGAAGCAGGCATCGAGTCCTTGAAGCGAGGTTATGGCATGTCTTGATTGCAATCTCATTAGCGCGCTTTGACTACCGATGTTTACCAGCTATTCCAAAATTTGTGAGCGCATTTAGTCAAATTATTTAATTAATTGGACTATCTCATGCTAGCGACATAATTGCATAATATATGTGGAGCTGCGTGGCGTTGCCATCCACACACCAATATTTAATATTGAATTGTGTGATTAGTTTAAAAAGCCTACTTACTGCTTGTTCAAATTCAAGTTCATCAATTGCGTTACTCAATACATTACAAAATTTAAATGTAGCTAACGCGTTGGCCTAAATGCCTTTCGAAAGTAGCAACACCAGTAGCTGCAAACCAATTTGTTTCACCGCCAAGTAATTTGTCTTCAAAAGCAAATGTTTTGCAATTTGTTAACAAGAAAATTTCTTCGCTTTTCTGCGTCTTGGGCTTGTTTGCAGACGCCTGGTTTTTTGCTCCAGCTTGTTTACATTGTTTGCGCCGCTGTTTCGAAACTTGTATACACACAAGGTTCCTCTCTATGTCTTTTTCTGTCTTTTTCTCGGTCCCCTTCAGCCTCAGCTTAGCTTCCTATGGAGACCCTATTGCAAATAAAAATTGTACACGAATGCTGCCGAAGTGATAAGCAGCAAATGTCGGCGTGGGTGTTTGTTTCCTAACATATATACTTATACATATGTATACATATTCATATGGTGTCTGCTTTTGTCTTTGCTTCGGCTTGTGATAAATGATGTTTTAGTCCAAAATTGAAAGTAAATACATATTGATAGGCAAAAGGAGCAAAATTGTTTCTAAATATGCAATACTCTATCAAAAGACTCTAAGGCAGCTTAAATTGCTGAAGCTGGGTTAAAGAATAACTTTTGAGTGTTTTATAAAAAAAAATAAATTAGATTTGCTTAAAGAATAGTTGATTCACAATCTAAAGTAAATTTAATAATTGTTTCGTAAATGACAAATTGTGCATTCTATTATTGCTGCTTTCTTAACGTATTTTTAATAAGGTAAGTAAGTTTTTTTAAGTTTCTAAATGTGCTTAATTAAAATGTTTATTTCAAAAATTATTGATATTGAATATATAGTTATAAGCCGATCTGAACATTAACAGTCATGACCATTTTTAATGAGTTGCCAAAAATTCTGCTGCATACATTAGGGCGCAGTATTAAACATGAGAGTATTAAACATGAGTATTGTATGAGAGTCAAGTTACTTTAAGCTAGAAACGATAATATATTATAAATTTCTAAAGCTTTTTATCCGTCTACGACAAAAATAATTTGCTAGTGTTAACGGAGCTATTGATCAAATCAACCCAAAGAAATATCTTTGAAAAACGCTTTAATTGTAATTGAATAACATGTTGCATTTTGTAACTTTATTATTATTTTGAGTGTCGGACAGTGCGGTTTTGCAAATATGCTATAAACATAAATATGCATGGATAAGTTTATGCGATCATGTGCATAAATTCAATTAGCTTCATGACCGGACACGTTAATTGGCCTTTAATATACGATTCCACAGGGCTGTTGAAAATTTCATTCCTTTTTGCATTACACATGCATACATACTTGTACATATATGAGTAAAAAATGAATCAGTCATGTTTGCCACCAAAATGTTTCGAATATGTTTGAGCAAGATTTCATGTTGACGAAGAAATAAAATGAAATCTTCAAATTAAATACGTAAAATGACTGTTAAAACAAGCTGAACAACTTTTAGTAGTTTTGATGTTTTTCATTTTTGAATCGATATTAAATGTTTTATAATATTAGTATCAATAATACCTAATTAAATATAATTAACCATTAGTAATTCGGCTGTATAGGCGGAAATTTAAAAATGTACATATAATGTTATACATCTTATTTTTACTAACTTTGGTGATAGATGAGAAATAATAAAAGGGAAAGCTCAAAAGAAAAGTGTACAACATGAAGTAAAAAAAAAAAAGTGCAGTAAAATAAATAATGATTGATTTAGATAAGCACCAATCTCTTTTACCTCACACACCTCTTACAAATATAAGGTCAGCTTTGTGATAGCCATTTCTACATGAGGTATTTAAGGAAAAACAGTTTCTGGCAGTTTGAAAATGTTGAAGCTGTTGTCTTTGTTAAATCCAAAAACGAATCGCAGCAGTTTTAATGGGAGAAATGTGTGTGCATGCGCGTGTATTTTTACCGAATTTGCTAAGCAGCTGTGTTTGTTTTGTGGATTTTGTGCTCTTGTTTCCAATCGACTATTGCTGCAATACAATTTAATAAAGTGTATGTAATATTTTTTAAGTCCTTGTAGATAGAATTTGAGTAGCTTTAATCCGAAAACCTGCCGTCAGCTGCAAACACTATTTGCTTAGAGTAAAAAGCAAATTCTGCTTTTCCTTGCGTTCCTTTTTATTTTTAGTAATCATGGCAAACGCACATACACATACAAAAAAGAAAACTAAAAACAAAAGGAGAAAAGAGAAAGGCTGGGAGAAAAGGAGTGTGATCGAGACGAACTCATAAAACGCCACAATTTGAACTTTAACACCTTCAATGACAGCTACCGAGATGACCCCAGACGCAATTTTGTGTAAATAACATGAAAATAACAAAAACAACCCCAGGCCAGGCACAGACGTCAGCATGATGGCCACCAAGTTGGCAGCCACCCAAACCACCTAAAAAACCACTCACAAGCTACATTTTGCTTAGCTTTTTTATGAGTGGGCTTCTGTAGTAGTTGCTGTTGGTGTTGCTGTAGTTGGCCATTATGCGCATAAAATATAAGAGGGTTGTTCATATCCAAGACACAATGGAAAGAGCGCATGATGCACACAGCCAAAGCATAAATCTGAGCTGCTTCATAATCCACAAACTGACAGAGAAAGTAGGAAGGGTAAAAAATTGTAACTTCACAGCAGCAGGAAAATAAATGTATAAATATATGTATGTATAAAAAATCCAAGGCCAAAAAGATTTATTTTAACATTTTTATTATTAGTTTCTGGTTGTAAGTTTTGTGGTCTTGCCGCGTTAGCTCTGCCTGTGGCTGTGGCAGTAGCAATGTCTGTGGCTTTAGCCAGTTTTTTAACATCATCACAAATTGCTGCAAAATCGCACTGCAAATTATTTTAAATTTCAGGCACTTTATTTTCAACTTTATCGACTGAAAATTGATAGAATTAACTCGTTTATGCGAACACTTTAACATTAAATTACTCTGTCAAAGCACAAAAGTCAATGTGACTAGCTAAAAATGTATAAAAATTATGATGATGCGAATTAAGAAAAACGTAATGGTAAAAGCGAGATGACAAACAAAAGAATCATACTTGAAACTTTTATAGTAAGTTGCTTTTTCTAAAAGCCAAGTCAAAACGGTGTTTAGAACTGCAAATACTTTGAGCCACAGGAGAATACCATATATTTAGGCCATCTTAAAGCTTTCAGACAATTTGAAATAGCGGTATTAAAAAACTAAAAAAAAATCCAATGCGTCGACTTTAACAGCATCAAACGACTTTTTCAAATAAATTGTCCATTTGGACATCATTAACTAAAGTTAAAGACTTCAGAAAGTCAGCGAACTTTACGTTGTTGATGTTAAAAAAATTGAATTATCAATGTTAACTGCAATGGTTCCCCAATTTTAACACGATCACGATTATTAACGCTATGTTGTAATCCGATCTAAGAAATTGAATTAACATAACTAGCTTGAAAGCACCTCACAACATAAACATTTTCGCTTTTTATTTTACTTTTTAAATCAAGTTGAAATCTTCTAAAAAGCTTAACAGCTTCTGGGGAACAACCTTCCTTGGGTCATTTGCTGTTTACTGTTTATCACACCCACTTAAATATTAAGATTGCCATGTCAGAGCTTATGAATTGGGTTTTCCAAATGATTGCTCGTTTTTTGCTGTCAGTGCCCATAACGTTGGGTTTATTGTTTGCTGCAAAGTTGCCAAAATAACTGATAAAACTTTCTGCCTGGCTGCCTGCCCATCTGCCCTGTCTGTCTAAGCTGCTGAACAAACTAGTGACCCTTTTGTCTCAGTTTCAGGTTTAGTTTATGCTTGACAATTCCATTTACCAACTACAAAATGACCAAAATTGAACCGTTTTGTCCATAATTGAACAGCAGGCCCCAACTTGTTGCCGTTGTTTTTGCTTTCTTTATTTCTTCTCTGCATTTTTTTCACTATATAAAAACGTAATGTGTTGCGCGTAAATACGCATTAAAATCCTTTCGCAATATCTAAGTGCAGCGCACAATTTCCATAAAAGCTGACCTTATACAATTGTAAGCCTTGTAAATATCCAATTTTCTTTATGCTCAGCACCCTTATAGGCGTAAGGGGAGTGCAAAGCGGCAAAGGCAGCCATTTCAATTTAGTTTTCACTTTTTTTCTCCCTGCTGTTTTTCAGCTTTTTCTTTTAACACACGCTTTCTGCTGACTCCTGCGTCTAATTGTCAGTAACAAGCAAGCAATTTTCAGCAAATGGCAATGAAAATGAAAATGCTCTACTAAGAGGACTCAGATAGACAAAAAAACCAAACAAATATATATATATATATATATATATATACAAATGCTATACATAGGTATATATGTAAATACATTTGAAAAGCAAAAAACAAAAAAAAAACAAATGACGCTGCAAAAATTCTTGACTAACGGTTTTTTGCGCTTGATTAAATCTTGTTGCCGGTCGCCTTTTTGTAAAATATTTCTTTCATTTTTTTTAATTTTATTACCATTCATTTTTAATGGCAAAGTGTTAAATTTGACAGTTGGAAAAAAGCACATTATGCACACTTGATTAGATATGGCCAAAAACTCTTGAGCTAAAAAACGTGAACAGGCATCTTTCTAAGTGCGCTCGTTATGTAAATTTTTAAACATTTCTTTCTCTCAAAGCAAGTGATTGGTAATTAATTCACGTTAAAGTTCACAGAGGTTCTCAAAGATACATCTGCTATATAGACTATAAATATATATAGAAAAGCGGTCAATGTGCATATCCTTAAGCTCAGGGCAAATAACAAAGTTCAAGGGGCATTCAAGACTTGACTTTGATTTGATTGAACAGCGAATAAGCTGAAAAGTATCTGCAACTTGTTTAGCTACCCACAAAAACATATGTATATGTATTGGGTTACATTTATCCCTTTGTGTGCGCATTTATGTTGGTATCTTGACTGCACGCATACAAATTGTTGTTGCTCTCGTCATCCATATAATACCAACGTACTTTGCTTTCAATTTACTAATGCATCAGATCTGCCAAGCCAAAGCCAAAGGTGGACTAGCTGCCAACACACTCAAAGATGAAGATGTTTCTCTGTTATCTATCTGCCGTTTTTATGTAAACGAAACCTTTTCCCTCTTACTTATAGCCTGTATTAATAAATGTATAAAATAACTATCAAGGTAAAACTACTTGGACAATTTTAGGCTCTACGGGAATATTTAACATTTGTTTAAAATATTAAAATATTTGTTTTACTATCTGCTGATCTTTTTTTTTTTATGATACAAAAGATAAATGAGAAAACAATAATATGCGCATCAATTCGTTTTCGTTGGGTAATATTTACCTAAAGAATTGTCCTCGCCAAACACTAAGAAGAATTTGTAAAACATATCTGCCATATTTTATAACAATTTAATATTGAATACCAATAATTTTTAATCAAAATTTAAGATGATTTCTTTCAACAAAATATCCTTGAATATCTGTATACAAATCCTTTTGAGTCCATTAGTTTTAGTTAATATAACTTGAGTTAAAGAGTATATCGAGTGTAGTTTAAAATTTTAATAATCGGGTTTTCACTCTACCGCTCTCTACACTTTCCGACTTATAACTTTTTTTCTCTTTTTTCTTCAGCATTGAGTTATTGTTGTACGCATATTGAGCGTGGTAGAGTCAAGTCAAATTTGAATATCACGCGGGTATTGTAATCTGTTATAAGCATTGTGTTTAGACATCTGCCACGGAACTGTATTGAAAACAGCTTTAGAATTTCGTTGAGTACAATTAAACAATGTTTCGCAGCGCTTTTTTATGTGTTTGTTTTCTTTATTATTTTAATTTATTTGCATTAAATGTATCTTTAATTAAATTTGAATGCGGTTTTATTTATTTTTTTTTTTTCAATGTTTAAATCATTATAATATTGTAAGTTTAATTATTTAACGTGGCATATTCGTAAATTGAATATAATAGTCAAGTTGGGTTTCCATGGAAAACAATGGAGTTAATGCGGCTTGAAGCTCACAGATTCAAGTGTCTATGTATGTGTGATGGCCACAACACTTATTCAGTACTTACCTTTTAGTTAAACCTGGCTGTCAAGTGTTTGTTAAGCTATCAGTATTGGCATTATTGGCTAGCATCGCTAGCTAACGGACAGCAATTAATTAGTGAAAAAATTCATGAAATGCAGTTAAGTTTTGCAACTGCTTTATTCAAAATATCAAATTTCTGGCTTAAATTCATTTAAATAATACAAAAGGAATAAACGCGCGGACAGAGCAATGAAAGTAAATGAAGGCTCATCAAAATAAAACGTTGAATATTAAGAAAAATGCGAGCAGCCAGCAACCAGCCGGACAGGCTGCGGACAGCTAAATTGCAAATTCAAAAAAACTGAATAAACAGGAAATGAATTTAAAGCGAGTACCAGGTGCCAGCATTAAGTCAAACAAATTGGTTTTTCTGCACGCATTTAAATATTTACGGCACAACAGTTGCGACTGCCTTAAGGCCAGCTAAAATTCAGTATTAAATGGCTGCCAAAAAAAATTTGAAATCCCCAATTTCGACAGTCCAAGGATGTTGGCGTAAGGATGCGACATGTTTTGCACTCTAAGCCTTGTCTGCGGTTTTTTGTGTTTGTGCAACGTGGCATGAATGTAAGTTTGCAACGCCCACGTACACGCCCACCACTGTATATTTACCTTGCACTGCTGTCA
Organism: Drosophila micromelanica; assembly: GCA_004143825.1. NCBI lineage: Eukaryota > Metazoa > Arthropoda > Insecta > Diptera > Drosophilidae > Drosophila > Drosophila micromelanica. Next base: position 5,019 of record SCDY01000785.1, on the reverse strand, counting down.
AGCTGGTTGCCCTGCATTTGAAGTGTAAGTGTGCAGTGTAATTAGAAATGTGTATGTGTGTGTGTGTGTGTTTGTGAATGTGCACCTGCACTGCACAGCTGTTGAAACTAAAAATGACAAAAATAAAAGTTTAAGCAAAAAATACACAACTTTGGCTTATATTCAGACATACTGGTGTTCTGGTCATATCTATACACATTACCAAATAACTTGGGAACTATATGTTGAGCAGAAGTCAAAAACATATTTTGGTAAATATATTAAACACAATATTTTAGTTTTACTACTTCATAAACTAAAGGTTTTACTTTTGCTTTGAAAATATAATTAATAATCTACAACTGCCCTAACTTAAGAATAAAATGTTTAAAAATTATCTATGCACTAGTCCTTAAACGTTCTCTCGATAATTTGATAGATAGGGTATTTTAATGTCTGTTAAACACGATATTTTGCATTTTGTCTGTTTTGTAGCTTTGTTTGGTTGGCTCAGTTCAGACGAGCAAAAACAATTAAAAAACATATTTCTAATAAAAATTTAATGCGTGGCCTGCACAAATATTGTATCCAACAATAAAATGTTGGTCTATAAAATTTAAAAGGTAAGTAAGTAAATCGATTTTAAGAACATTTGTAAAATACATATATATGTATGTAAAATACATACATATGTGTGTAAAACAAAATGTATAGCAATTTTTATGGTCATTCTTTAATTTCAATATATGAATTCAAAGCAGAACTGCAAATGGCTTTTGTGGAACGAAATAAAATGAATTGAAATTGCCCACAACTGCGAGACGTGGTTTGGCATTTTAAAACTGACTTCACGGCAGCATGTGAAAGTGCGAACCCCAAGCATAAATCTTGCCAAACACAATGGCCAAGAACGGAGACCAGAAGTTAAAACTGGAGACAAAGCAACCGCAGGAGCTGGAGCTGTCGCAGTAGCAATCGGAGTCAAACACCGAAAGCACTTAGCCATGTGAAGCTACCTAATTTATGGGCCTGTTTGAAAGCCCAGAGATCCAGACAGAGTCGCTACCCAAAATAGTCAAAAACAGCAAAAGAAAATAGCAGCAGATTAGCCACAGACGATTACACTGAAACAATGCAGATTGCAAAACATAGGGGCGTGGGGGAGCTGCTTGAATACGTGAGCATTATACGAAGCCATAATACTGTGCTAAGTACGCCACGCATTCACGCCATTCAAATCGATTTGCGCTCAGAAAAACACTTTCGTAAAATTTTTAGTGTGTGTGCGTCGCATAAAACTAAAAATTGATATAATTAAAATCTAAAATGCTAAATGGCTAATGGTTCAATGACACTAGTTGAAAGGCATGTTTAAACATAAACACTCGAATGGGAATCCTTGATATGCAGTACCATAAATGATAGTCGCACAAAGACAACTACTCTACCGGGTACTGCATTATATATTTATATTATTATATAATAAGAAATTGCTACAAATTTATTCTAATAGTCCAACTATTTTCATTTTGTGCTCAACCTAGTTTAATCTTCTAGTCCACTTTCGTGCTCAGGTAATGTCATTAGACCTTAACAAATATAAATGGCATAACTTTTTTATGAGAATATCTGGACATAGAGAGCTGTTGGTTGACGACTTTTATTTTTTTTTTTGTTATAGGTATTACACTTATTCGGCTTACTCGACCGATATTTATTGCAAAAAGTGAATGTTTGATGATAGTCACGTAGTTGCTACTACTTAAACAACGACAGTAAACAACAACTAAAAACGGAACTGTGCAGAGTTCAAAGTTGGCGGCACATGACATGCAAAAAAACAAAATCCCAAAACATTGAAACGTGCCTTTTTGACATTTTGCGCTGTGTATATGTGAGTGTGGCTTTGTGTGAGGCACGTGTGCGTTACCAAATTGAATTTTGCTGCCAAACATTTTTTGTATTGATTTAAAGACAAGAAGCCAGCGATAGAGGGCACGCAGCATTAGGGTCAATTACCGCTGCTAAGTGAATTGACAATCAAATCAGAAGCAGGCAACAACAAACGGTTAACTGCTGATGCTGCCACAGAAGACGGCATTAAGCACATTGTTCAACTGTCAACCAACGCACACAAGCACACCCATCCACCTACACACATACATACACATTGTTTACTTTTATTATCTGCACAAATATTTGGCAGTTGCCAGTTGGATCAGTTTTGGGCAAGTTTTTAAGCCGCTTATAGACCAACTGAAGTGAAAGTTATTGTGTGTTGACAACAACAATAACAGCAACAACACCCACACACATAAAACATACACATAGTTTTGGTGCGCGTTTCATAAATGTGACACAGAACTAACTATTTTTTTTTTGTTGTTGTTGTTCTTTTTGTTTCCGGCTTGAATACTGGTCGTGCTTTAAACGCGCCGTTTGTCGCACCCATGGGACGCTCTGAGGGAAACGAACTTAACTTTCGCATATGCCGAATATGCCTGAAACCCTGAAACTATCCACACGAGGGCCACAAAGTTGTGTTGCGCCTCAGGAAGCTGACTGCCTGACTGCTGTAAATATTTGCCTTTGTGGCAGGGCATAGCCGGCAAAGCAAACATCTCAGTCTATCCGGCCCCTTCTAAAACCCCCCGCAGCTGCCTATATGAGTTTAAGCAAAGACACATTGCTGGCACCTGAAGCGCCCAACGTTGTGCGAAAGCCAACAACAAAGTCAATTTATGCGGCGCTCGAAAAGTTTATGCCAACTACTGGGCTGACCTGGACAGCCAGAAACCACACAGCGTGTGAGTTAAAAATTCAAAAATTGCAATATCTGCAAATGAAAACAAAGGATCGCATTTTATTGCACGAGTAAATAGCTAATTAACAGTTTGTTTTTATGACAAAATCTCAATCGCAATAAACGCATTTACCATTTCGGACGGAAAATCAACAAAAGTAATCTGTTTTGAAGCCGCATTAAATACTTATGTATATATTTCTTTATGGTGAAGCCTAAAAAAGTCAGGCACACATACACATTTAAACGCCTATATATTTACGACATACTCAACAAAGCAGTCAAGCGGGAGAGGAGTGTTTCAGAGACAGTCTGGCTGGTATTTAAGAACTTGGCGTATTTATTTAGCACGTGTTTTCCTGGCGTCTTTCGGTCGTGGGGGCATATTTGTTGCTTACTTTTAATTAACAAATACCTTGAAACAAATTTTTGTAATCATTGCGCGGCTTAATTAGACATAAATGTCTAGCGCTAAATTAGAGTACAGATGTTTAGACGTAGTACTATGGTGCGCGTTCCTTCCCCACTCACACTCTTCATCTCTCTCATTTAATAACCTGTGTCAACTAGGTTAGCGTCGAAAAATGCAAATACTGTCAGAATCATATGTTAAAAGGGAGTGTCAATAGTATCGTTCAAAATAAACCCGAGTTCTGTCAATTCGTATTTTTATTTATAATCGTATTTTTTATCCAAAACACAAATATCTGGGATTGGTTTTTGACAGAACCTTAATATGCAAACACCACATATAACACTCATGGACCTCACAGCCATGCAAAAAAGAAGTTGAACCGGCTCTTGCATCCCTCTTCCAAATTAAGCCTCGCCAAACAGAATCTATAAAGTTTGTATACATCATAGTTGTCTCACCTTTTTAATGTTTTGCTTTGAACGGTGCGCAGCAGAATATATTTTATTTAAACCATCTCGTATAGCAAGGACTTATGTTAAATACAATTGGCATTCATTTGAAATAATACATGGCCACTCAATTTTCGCGCGCAAAAAGCCTTTTTCTTGTAAGTAGCAATCCGATGCACAGATGGCAACGCTTACAACGTCTGGCAGTATTCATCGTTATAATTACAAATTGATCGGTTTATAAATAACATTATCTATCCCACTGGGCATTCGCATTTTACAGTAGGCCAGCCTGCGCCGCTGGCTGCTGAAGTTGCAACTACACAGGTAAATAATATACAAAATTCACCGCAATTCAACTATATACATTATTTTATTTTCTAAATTCAACGAAAACTAAAATTAAATTAGCAAAGGAATTTCAAGGCGTGGCATATAACATATGCAAAACAAAAGAAACTTAAAGCAAAATAAATTAAGGTAAATAAAATCATTACACCTTCCCTTCAAGACAAATCTATGTAGCTTATAATATAATTTGTATACTTACCATACCTAACATCTGTATAAACACATTCATTTAGATTACCTGCAAAGAAAAAAAACCAACTACAACTACAAATACAGCGAATTTTCCGATTACACTACTATTATAATAAATAATACATTTCAATTCACTTACAAACTAACTTGATTCTAACGTGAGGAGCAGTTTTAATATTGTGCTCCTCATATTCAAAATTTAACAGTATTAAATAACAGATAACATTGCTTACACACCAATAAGCAAATTTGAGCTTTTGAACAGTGCCATTTGAGTACTTAACATTACTCAACACTAACGTGAGGAGCAGTTTTAACTTGTGCTCCTCATTTTCAAAATTTAGCAGTATTAATTAACAGACAACAGTGTGTACATACCAATGAACTGGTAAGACCTTTTTAACAGTGTCATTTTGAGTACCTAACATTACTCAACACTTACTATATGAAAAACAATAATGGCTGCCGTAAATACAATCAAGCATAAAAAAACACATTTATGAGAAAAATAAAAACAAATTATAATTATTAATGAGAAATATGCCTCTGTTCTGATATTCCATTTATTTATTTGCTTGACAAAAATGGTATACCCTCTTATATTACAGACACGTACCAAATACCAAACATCAACTCAACTCTTATACCATATATTAACAAATGAATATAAATTCAAATGCAAATTCATTCTGTATAATATTAAATATAATATAAATAATTTACCCAATAATAAAAACAAAATATATTCAAAAAATAAAAACATAGCATACGTAAAAACAAAAACTAAAACGGAAAAGACCAAAAATGCCTTCTTCCACACAATTTCACTT